>CAEFZX010007846.1:0-34127 GCA_903066825.1 Alfaro cultratus
TGATATCACCTGCACAATTCTTGCATCCATTGAACTTGTGAGTTTGTGGATAGTTTCTGCTTGAATTTCTTTGCAGGATGTTAGAATACCTTCCCAGAGCTGCTGTTTTGATATGAACTGCATTCCACCCTCAGATCTTCAGCTTGTGGAAACTCCAAAGGTTCTCAATAGGGTTGAGGTCAGAGGAGGATGGTGGCCACACCATGAGTTTGTCCCCTTTTATGCCCATAGCAGCCAATGACACAGTGGTATTCCTTGCAGCATGAGATGGTGCATTGTCATTCATGAAGATGATTTTGATACGGAAAGTATGGCTCTTCTTTTTGAACCATGAAAGAAAGTGATCAGTCAAAACGTCCACATACTTTGCTGAGGTCATTTTCACACCTTTAGGAACTCTGAAGGGGCTGACCCATTTTTTTGGGATTTCAGCCCAAAAAATGACTCCACCACCTCCTTGCTGACTTCACAGCCGTATTGGGATGTGGTGCCCATCCACCACCAATCCACTACTGCGCCATATGGACCATCCAGGGTTGCACAGCAGTCATCAGTGAACAAGTCTGTTTGAAAATGAATCTTCATGTACAGCTGTGCCCATTGCGACCGTTTCTGCTTGTGAGGACTGATTAGAGGTGGCCGAATAGTAGGTTCATGCACCACAAGCCTCTGGAGGTTCCAGAGGCACCAGCAGCTTCAAATAACTGTTTTCTGCTTTGTAAGGGCATTTTAAGAACTGCTTTCTTAATCCAATGAATTTGTCGAACAGAAACCTTCCTCATTATGCCTTCATCTGTACAAACCCATCTTTTTTTCTGAATCAGCCACAAATCTCTTCACAGTACGATAACATTTAAGTTTTTGTTAAATATCTAATGTTTTCATACCTTGTCAAACGGCACTACACTATCTGATGATTTTTGTCAGTAGAAAGATCCTTTCTCTTTCCCATATTGCTTGACACCTGTAGCCTGCTTAATAATGCGGAACATCTTCTTAAGTAGATTTCCTTTAATTGAGTTCACCAGACAAACTAAACAACCCATCTCTCTGAAATTAACTATAGTAATTCAAAGAGCCCTGACACACAATAGCATCTATAAATTTAATAGCACAACAAAAAATGCAATCTTTATGACACTTAAATCCAATTTGCATAATAATTTGGAACACTGTGTAGGTCAAGATCAGTAGCTCGGTTAGTCTGCATTAAGTAATATTAACACATTAAAATTTTCAGATTATCTGTGCGTTAACACTGACAGCACTAATAAAAATATGTAGAATTTTACTTTGCATTTTGGGTTGGACTATCAGATCAGAATCTCATTTTAAGATATTGGCATTTGTGGTTCTAAAATGACACTTTAAAATATTTTTACAAGCCACTGTAACTAACTACAGTAACAGTCTATATCTTTTGGCCTTGAATTGTTTTTTTGCATAACATTTTGCACAATCTAGAAGTACCACCACATTTTATTTTTTTTCACTATTGCTATGTCTCTGTGCTTAATTTTCAAAAAAATTTTACTAACTCAAAACTATTGATTGACTTCTAAATGCCTTCCTATTTCTATCCTAAATATGTGGGCAGATTTTTTTCCTAATGTTTCAAACGTCACACCTTGCTACTAACTGCCCTTGATTCCCACATGCCCCTCTTCACATTAAATTTTCCTCTGCACTTTGATTTCATATGTGCATCACCAAGCCTATATTCTTCTATAGCGAAGCCACCCATCGCCTTCCTTCACCCGCTGCTCTGCCTGGATCATGATAGGCCCAGCAATAGCAGCCGATTATGCAGGCAGCTGTCAGCCCTTTCAGGTGAGGCCCCCCAGGCGACAGTTCAACTGCTTCAGTCGGAGGTTGTGCCACCGAGGCTGACAGTAGCACGAACAGCACAGAGAAAAGAATGTTAATGGATCAAATGAGATGAGCACCGAGATGAGAGGAGGGAGTGCAGAGCGGAGAGGAGGGCACTGGCAGCCGCTCCTGATCAGCTGTCATTCACACAAGTCCTCATGTGTGCGGCAGACTGTGTTTATTGTTCATGTTTGAGTGGAAAGCACTGGCCGCCCAGGATTACGCCCCCAGTCACTGACATGTTTTACCTCCACGCCGCCTTGAAGTTTAAGACATAAAGGAAGAGTGTGAACAGAAGGAAGGAGGGGTTGATAAAGGGAGAGATGGATAGATGTGGGAGGCTAAATACAGAACCCGGCTCTGTTCCTTTATTTTTGCATCTAACATGCCTTTCCAATCTTCCTTTCACTCGGGTAACTCCACCCTCTCTTTGGATGCCTGTCTGCCTGGGAGCAATATCTTACTGCGGAAAAGGCAACATATCAAAACTTAACGGCATTTCCTTTTCTGAATAATGCTGAGTTCAAGATTATTCTGTTTTGAACTTCACTCGTGCGGTTGCTTCTTCCTCCTTCAGGGCCAGCCTTCATGAGCGAAGATGAGATGCTTTCGCACTATCACTTACGGGCAGTCAAACAGCCTCCTGTGTGGTTCATGTTACCGATTGAAACACTGCCTGATAAATTCTTCCATTTCCCCCTTTTTTCTCTCTCTCCATTTCTAGAAGCCTGATTTCTCTGCAGGACTCAACAGACAGAAAGTTAAAGCCTACACGTGTATGTTTTCATGCCATGAATAAAGCGCTCTGACAGCACAGGCAAATGGATATTTGATCACCAGCTAAAGAGGATTGGAGTGACACCTAACCAGGAAAAGCCTGTCAAGTCACGTTATGACACCCAGCAAGAAGCTCACTCTGGATCTCTCTTGGTGTCGCCTAGTTTGTCACCCATTATGAGAGTGCAGGAAAGTTTAAAGTTTCAGCAAACCACAAAATTACCTAAAATAAACGAGTGTCATCTTCCCGCACATCACGTTGACTGCCTTCAAACAAAACCGGCTCGTATCAACCCCGCTGCTCTGTTTCCCTTTAACCGACACCTTCACCAATCCCTGGCAGATGGCTTTAATTAATATAGACATGATAACAAGATTTCCTGTGATTAATACCCGCAGCAGTTATAGATTTAAGTGCGAGAGATTCCAGATAATGTGATTACCAGAACTTGGAGGGTGGGCATATGGCAAATGATATGAGGGCAAATCTGTAACGCGTGTGGATGTCAGTGTGTTTGTGTGTAGATTTGTGTTTGCACAGAAAGAAAAGCACTGTAAAAAACAGAGCCCAAACAAAGTTTCATTATTCCCTTTTCATCCTCATAGTCATAGTCATACTCCTTGTATTTTTGTCACTTTAGAAACACAAACATCAGTGTAATTCTTCAGAATTGTCTGTAAAGAGGAATTTTTCTCTGTCTTATGTGTGTCTTGATTTTGCCTGCACTAAATACCACTTTGCATTAAGCTCTATCCAATGCTGGCTTCCCAGTTCCTGTCAGAGAAAAAAACCCGAAAGCATGATACTGCCACCAGCAATAGCAGAGATAGTGTTTTTAGAGTGATGCACAATGTAAAAAATGTTAAGGCAGGCATAATTTTCCTTTTATCTTATAGTTGTACACAACTTTGTGTAACTTAAAATATTGATCAAATAGACTGAAACGTGTTTTCACTGAGGTTAATAAGAAAAGCACGTAAAAAACTTATGGGTGTGAATATTTTTTCAAACCACTGTATTTTCATTAATACACAGTAAATGGCCCGAACTTGTTATGCAGGCAAGAAATATGAAAAAAAATGTAATTGCAACAAGGAGATCTGGGCAACTCCCAGGTCCGCTTTCTAAAATAACCACTAAGTTTCTTTTAATTTGAATGTCAGATGTTGACCAGTTCCTGGACACACAACTGAAAATAAAGGGGGAAAAAGTACAACTCAATGTGAAGGAGGGTGGAGGAGAGCAGTTTAAGGAAGTTGAGAATGTGTTCTGACAGTTCCTCTTAAGAGTCTTCCTTTTTCCAAATATACAGCTAATTTTGTTTTCAATACTAATTGCATCATAATCATCTTTCCATATTTACAATTACATTTTACAACATGTTATAGAATTAGTTCACTAAACTACACCAATGCAGGATAACAAAAAAAAAGTCCTCTTCTTCCACCTTTTGTTAACTCGTTTAGATACATCACTGATTGAATATCAGTGTTGGCACTCAAAAATAGATCCAACTCAAACAAACAAAAAAAAAACAACCAAAGTACACAACTGCTCTGCCTTTTGGGGTTAGGGGTTAAAGGTTATCATGTCAATCTATGGCTTGTTCCAACTGTGTAGAGGACGTCCCAGCACATCAGTAACACTCCAGAGGATCTGTCTAATCTAAGCGTTATGAACACAAAAATGCATCCTAGAACACAAGGAACGGGACTTTCTTAGAGACTTTCAATGCATGCTTTTAATGCAACATTTTCTTTCTTTTTGACAACTTTATCTCTAAGTGGCTCTTCCTTAAAGCAGAAAAGGGAAATGAAACTTAAAGGTCTCCTTCTACATAGTATAAGGCAAGGGTTTAGTTTTTGCAGTCTTTTGTATCTATTTACTAAACATACATCCAAACATAGCCCGAAATTGTGCATTTCATTTTACTTGAGTGAAGATTTTCTAAGTATTCTTTAACCAGCTTCGACAACTTGCAGAGTGTGTACCGATACTTCGTCTCAGTTTAACATTTCGGATTAAAAGGTTATGTAATTATTGGATGTGTCTAAAGAACACATTCAATAATTACAGTTGATGTTTTAAAGTAAAGTTGATATTTAAAACAGCATAAAACAAATGGTTTTCTATTAGGCTCAAAAATTGACAGTTAATTACATAAGGTTTCAGAAAAAAACATATTTGCAATCAACATTTTATGTAATTATGTTGTCATTTTTTTTTACATTATTAGCGCATTTTATTCTGAGAATTGGTGGAAAGGGTAGTAAGGTGTTTTCAAAAGAGCAAAGATATAGATCAAAGAAGGAGACTGAAACATAATTGTAAATTGAGCATTTTCTTTCTTTCTTTTGTCACAGAGGAAATTAATATATCTAAGTGATTGAATTCAGCTAGTTGTATGGCAGGGAAGAATTGGAAACCACTCTCATTAAACAAATAATGAATTAGATGTATTTAGCAAATTGTATGTCAAATCCAGGCACCACTGCTGTGCCTGTTTATCAGTTTATCAAAATTTTGCACTTTGTTGAAAGTGACAGTTTGCATTAGAATATGGGACCTATTTACATTCCTCATGCAAAATGTTATACTATGGAGTTCATTTACACTTAACATTAACCCGTCAAATTAGTATGTGTTCAGTTAAAATTAATGGTTGTCTTAAAATTGAAAAGATTAGCAAAATGTGAAATACTTTTTAGATTTTATGAACAGAAAAATATTAATAATGAAACTTCTCTTAGTATGATAGTACAGCACCAGCAATAGATATATTTTGAAGCAAAATATGTGACATTACTTCACTGCTTCTATTATTAACAGTATAAAGTATATTGCGTATTCATTGTGAGTTTGATGTATATACTATAGGAGATAAGCTATGTTAAAATGGATGCCAATTTTACTTCTCAATCAGTCCCATAATTTAAAACATAAAGTTGGTTCATTTAAAAAATTTAATTGATTCCTTGCAATCAACATCTTATGTAATTATGTTGTAATTACATAAGATGTAATTAATTAAATATTTTGTAGGTTTATTTTTAAAAGAATAGCATACCTTGATGCCAGTAACCAGCTCCTGGCTAGATTTATCAAGTTACTAGTCAAGGGTAGACGGATAGTGAAAGTAATTTCATTTAAAAATGATAATTATAATGAACACAGGAATAAATGCTTCAGATTCAACTAAGTCTAGTAAAAGTTATAGTCCTATAAAGCAAAATCAATGTCCTAATTGATTCTCTAGGAACATGTAGGGCCCAAACCAGAATGTCTAACTGCCTATAAAGCAAAATACTCTCTGAACCATTCTGGGCTATTTTGGTTGAAATTTTCCTTCCTCAAGAATGCTAGTTCTTCAACAGGAAGTTAAAGCAAAATATGTTTGTTGCTGTACTCTGCTCCAGAAAAGGACATCGTGGAATTTAGTTAGACTCACAGTTGCCATTAAAGTTAAAAGTTAACGTGCTTCCCTGCTCTCCTGCACCAAGACTGTTTTTTGCAGTCAAGCAGACACAGCAAGGAGAATGAGGCAGGGCAATATCACAAAGAAAGGGAAGAAGTTGGCACAGAAAGTGAATCTGGGGAGCAAATGCAAACAGAGGAAGGAAGGAGTGGGATGGGGAGGTGGGAGAAAAATGGAGGAGGAAACTCAGTGGGGGAGGCAAAGTGAACAGAGGAGATGATGAGGGGGGTGAAACTAAAAGCAGAGCAGGGAGAAACTCCAATAAAAACAGAGTGTCAAATGTAACCTGTTTGTGCAGTATGGGGCTAACTCTCTATAAAACTCTCTACTTCTTGACCATGAGTGGCAGAAAACCTTGATTCTGAACTGCAGACAAAGAACTCAGAACGTTTTTTTCTTTAAATGTAACTTAATGTAGCATGACTAACATCTGAAGCAACATATCAGCAACCGGCTGCAGACGTTTGAAGATGTCAGTGTGACGCAACAAGAAATCTGGCCTGCTGTCATGTGATGCGTTTCCCTATGAAGATACACAATCAATCACGCACGCATTCAAAGTCCAAATACGCAGTGATTATCTCATACATTGCACACAAATACAGCCATGCACATCCAGGGTCACGCTAACTGTAGCCGCTGGAACAGTTAGCGTCCCAGCGGCTACAGAGACTCTGCAAGACAACCGTCTCTGCTTCCTGTTTTTCTGGAAATGAAACTATGTCAAAGGCAATAACACTGGCAGCAGCCAACCTTGGCTGATATTCTCTGATTCGTGAAATTTATCCAAATGCAAATCCTTGCAATCACAAAGACGCAAATGCAACATTACCTGATGCACAGCACCTAAAACAAGGGTGAAAAACAATGGGGACTTTGATTAAGATATTCAAGCATCAATCAGAGATTTATAGCAATGGATCCAAGAATGACATGTAAATAGTGTGCTTCAGGTTCAGACAATTCAATTTTGTATAAGGCTCCAAGTTCCTTGAACATAATAATATGGCTGGCGATAAATTCTCTGTCTTTAAAGATGAAATAAAAAAAAATAAGACGTAAAGTTTCCTCCTTGTAAGCAAAAGAGATATTTTAGCCCTCACTTCTACAATAATTTTGTAATTTTATGGTTTTAAAACACAAAAAACAATTAAACTTTATTTTATTTATATAAGTAGAGAGTGAGAGGTCTGCATGGGTGCAGACCTCTAAACGGTATATATTTGGAGCAATGATACACATACATATATATATGTATAGATTTATTAGAGGAGAATGGGCAGATTGGGTGATAACACTGAAAACTTAGGAAGTCAAATCAAACATAAAAATGGACATATTGCTAATCCACCCATCCAGCCCATTGTTATTTTCTTCTGTAGCTCATGTCAGATGGAGCACTTTGTTCCATATTTACATCACTGTTCATTTCTAAAAGGAGCTGTTGCAAGTTTTGGCTCCTCTATAGACCTTAGCTCACTGATCCCCTGAGCACGTCACTGTGGTGAAGTATTGTGGGCAAGACACGGCGTGAGTGAGGACACGGAAAGAGGGGGGTCAGTAGCAATAGAGAGGAGCACTTATTCAGGAAAAGCATTAAAGAGGCAGGTATTGATTTGGGATTTTAAATGTTTTTCACTTTGATATATCCAATTAGCCTCTGAACCCTGTATGGGTGTATAGCTGGCTCCCCAGGGGCTGAAGAGAGGGCCACCATTACACTTTTCCTCAGGCTGCTTCATATAATAAGAAATAGATAGTACCTGTTAGAGTCCTCATAACGGTAACTGCCAGAAGGCTTATTCTTGTCTATCTATTTATCTGCCTGTCTTGTATCTCTTCTTTGAATCTCTGCTTTGACATGGGGACTTGTCCAGGCGGTGTGGACAGCACATGGATATAGCTAGTCTTTAATTCTCTCTGCACATCCATGCATCCCTCCTCCTCCTCCTCTAACTCCCCATTCCACCGTTCAATCGATGCTAAGTTATTTAGCAGATAAAAGAGTTGGATCAATCCACCGGCACATATGAGAGTGCCAGCAACTTGTGTATTTTATCTGGTGTGTGTATGAGTATGAGACAGAAAGAGTGCGGTAGCGCATGAATGAGTCGACCTGCATGTGTGTTGTGAATTTGCAGCCTAGAAAAAAAATTGAAAAGAACTGCATTTATTTATGTGTGAGGTAGCATGCATGATGCAGATTGCTGCTGCATCAAAGCAACACATAAAGCCGGTCCTTGACAGTTGAACAATATTGACCTTTTTAAGCATACTTTTTGTGACATTCTGCTAATTGTGAAGATTTTAATTAATTAATTTTAAAACTATGTGTATGAGAGTAATCAAATGAATCATAAAAAATGGCACAGAACTGGACAATAAAGTTCTTGTCACTTACGGATAGATAAGGTACTGCATGAGGGAAGAGAGGAGTTAAATGCTTGCTGCAGCCGAATAGAAAGTTCTCCTAACATTAGAGCTGTGTTTCTTTGGATATTCTAATAATTCAAAGCAAATTAGAGAGCAGAAACAGAACTGAGCACAAAACAACAAGAGTTTTGCTGGCCTCCAGAGACCATTAAAAAGGTCAGAGGAGAAAAACTTTAAATCTCAAAAAGGTCAGCTCCTGACCCTAACAACCTATCTTCACCACACGCATATACAGACTAAAAATGTTTTTTTCAGACCATTTGAACTTAGAAAACAATAAGACTTTATGCAGTGTTTTGCAAAACAATTGGTGTATGAGAAGTGAAAATAAATTATGACTTTCAAAATAGTCTGAAAGTAAATCTTTGAGAAGTGTGCTGTGTATTTAGCTGTTCTGAGTCCAAAATGCATAGATCTATGGTTCGTTGAAATTAAAGACTGAACGTTTGGGGCTTACCACTCCACTGGCTTTCTTGAGTATTAGTCTTTGCTAAATGTTTCAAGCTTAACCTAGACTGATGAAGGGCTTTAACAAACATAAATTTTCAGGGTTTACCTCTTTTTCACAATAGACATGACGCCAAGTGGTAGTCAATTCAGCAGGTTTGTCAACAATTGACCATCTGGCGGTCAAAATTTGTCCAAAAGTGAAGCTTTGATAATAATCTGAAAAAAATATAAAACATGGCCAGTGGGGAAGATGCAATTACAACATGATTTACTCAGAGCATTTATAAGGTGGAATAGACTTTATTAAATTTCCAAAACCTAAATGGAGTCTGGGAAAATCTAAAAGATGGTTAAATGCCTCCAGCAACCTCATGAGCAGATGAATACTACAGTTATCTACGCCATAAACCACATGTTCATCTGTATGAAGATAACAATCTGCAAGTAAGTTCCTTTATGGGCTGGTATGAAACAAATGCATTGTTTGCACATGCAATTTAGTGATGCTTGGACTTTAACATAATTTTCTCAGTGGTTTCCTGCAAATAACTTCACAGACCTGATGTATGGCTAATTTGATTTTTTATTTTTATTTTTTTTGGATCACAAAGCAAAAATGCCTCACCAAATGTTTCAGGCAACACTATGAGAATCACTACTTTCACCAACATAACTGTTTGTCAGTCGGAGGTTCACTCTAGCCAAGTTAAATTTCTGTGTGTGCGGAGCGATCTTGCATTGCGTTATGTCAACTGAAGTTAACTATGACTGTACATTTGGTGTTGCTGTCATGTTGGAACCTCTAACGGGAATTTTTTAGTATGGACCTGTATCTAGCTCTATCCAACTCTAGCCAGCTTCCCTGTGTACCGCAGGGCAATAGACACATCTTCAAGACTTATCAAATGTTTGCTTGTGTCCTCATTATCTTTGAAACACAGCATAATAAAAAAAAGAATACCCAAAGAACAACCATATTTTTGCACAAGCACATCAAACTTCCACAAGACATGTACATTATACCTGGAAAAAGTTATTGAAGCAGTCCACACTTACAGTTGGAGAAACTCACAAACCACAACCAGGCAAAGACACGCTTTGAAAAGCAGAGTGAGTCACTGAATCACACAGCAGGGCCCAGGGAGCTGGGGATTTCCACACAGAGAAAACAGGTGACCAGTTCCCATACAAATCTGTGAGCAGGGCAGCTATCTAGAGCTCCTTTTCCCTCCACTAAATATAGGCCAAGGCTCCTAATACCATGCATGTGAGTAGGAAACAAGGAAAAAGAAAAGAAATGGTGTGAGAGAAAGTTTGACCCTATTGCACGGGTCAAAGGGAGCTGACTGGAATCCAAACCAACTTAACAGCTGAGACACACACCTGGTGATGTGATTACACACGCAGACACGCACACAAGCGCACGCAGAGTATCCCCTGTGAAGAATCAGCCCTATGCTTACCCATATACATACTCGAGATGGCCATGGATGGCCTGTTTTCACCTCAAATAAAGATTGCAGAGACTGTATACAAACCTATAAACAACACCTGAGCTTAGCATCAAACATAGCTTCACCCTCCTTCCTGTAAAACTGCTTGGGTTCTAAACACACAGCCCTTCATTCTTCATTTCAAGTGACGTGGAAAGCTCTCAGGGTGTCCTCCTCCTATGCCTCCATCTTAGCCTGTTTTCTAGTAAATTCATTAAGATATGCTGGAGGAATATCACAATTAATGCTTAGCTACAATTTGCAAAAGCATTGGCCGGTTCACACATCCTTTTCTTTAAACCACAAACATGATGCAACGTGATTTTGTAGACGTGCTTGTCAAAATTGCTGTTGTCCAATTTTCCAAATATTTTCACAACAATTTACTTGGTGTTGAACCTGTTCTTGCTGCCAGTTCATTTTGTCTGTTCCTCCTGCACAGGCTTGAAATGTAAGGATCGATTGGATGTCTGTGCTGGGCAGAGAGACGTGCACAGTTGGAATAGCTGCCAGGGAGTCTTTGACTCAGACTGATATTATTCATCCTGAACAATATCCTAAAATGACTAATTATATGGGCCAATTAGTGGGCTAATTAGACAATTATCTAAGCAGGCAATTTATTGGCTAGGGAAAAAATCAATACAGGAAAAACATAGCTGTAGTGATTGAGATTCAGTTTCTTTTACAACGTCACTGGCTCAACCACTCTCTATACAAAGCTGTGAGACAATTTTGGCTATAACCTGCAGCTATCCAAGTTCACAACCCAAAATAAAAGCATATTTTGACATGAGATATTTCCAAAATGTGCTGTTTAAGTTCTTGCAGTAACTGGAGAAGGCATAATTTACAATAGGACTCTTTCTACAAACAGTCAATAAATAGTTCATAAATTAATGAAGGTGCAAACTCTTATTACTAAGCAGTTGGAGTGGACTAGTTAAGGAAAGAGAGAGCAAAGTCAATAATGTCTTGCCAAATAGTGAGCCATCATGCAACTCTCCTATATCCCTATTTAATCTTTCATCATTTGGAGCAAATCTCCATTCAAACGTCATTAACACATTCAAAGTAGGCAGATTTATATGTAAATTAGCACATGATGCAAACAGAGATGATTTTTGAATTCTCCCTGAGTTTATTATTAATTTTATGCTTTCAAAAATGTTAACAGTCTTCGGCAAAAGGATTGCAACAGCAAATTTCCTTAGCCAATGTGCTACAACTGTTTATTAATATATTTTTTTAAAGTCTCGTAGGTTCATTAATTGCTGATTTATTCAATATTCACTATTCGTTTATTAGGAGAGCCATTCTGTGAAGTGGTCGCCTAAATTGAACTCTGAGCATTTCCTCTGGGTATGTGAGCATTCAGCACTTTAGCAACGGCAAAAGTGTAGGAATAAGTCAGATCTGCTGTTCCCACAGGACACACACAGGTCCCACTGCAGATCTTATCAGATCACTGTGTCATCACTACGGACCTGTTCTCCTTTCAGTGCCCTCTTCGTCTGTTTATTCTCTCTGCTGTTCTCTACAGCAGACTCACGCAGAG
Source organism: Alfaro cultratus (assembly GCA_903066825.1). NCBI lineage: Eukaryota > Metazoa > Chordata > Actinopteri > Cyprinodontiformes > Poeciliidae > Alfaro > Alfaro cultratus. Next base: position 12,057 of record CAEFZX010007846.1, read on the forward strand.
GGCTCATCTTTCTCCGTCAGTTTTGCCTCTCTCACAAATGTGTGGTGATGCACACACACAAAGCTCCTCTTCCTGGTGCTCTACACTGGCAGCAAGTCAAAGTGGCGCTAAATTGTATTAAAATAGTGCAGCGCTCGTTGCAAATTTACATGGGAATTAGGGAGAGTAGAAGTAATTACTCCAGGCTAGTGCAGCTAATTGAATAAGGATGCAGCCTTTCTCTCCCTTCTCCTCCTTTTCTTCTTTCACTGTGTACACAAGGCTCTGTGATTCCCTTCAATGTCAACGTGCCACTGCTTTACCCTTTCAAGGGACAACTTTGTATATCTAGGCAAAAGATAGCATTGGGGGTGATTTGCATGTGTGTGCATTCCACAGTCTTTTGCATGCGTTTACAAACCCGTTTTTTCTTCCCTCATCTGTTTTAGAACTTTTTGAAGGAATGATGTGTGCATAATCGCTCCATGTACTGTATATGGGATCACCAGGGTGTATTTGTACTCCTGAGCCTTGTGGGAAATTATAGATGGATAAAAATCTATGCACATTAGGATGTAGATGTGCAGTTAGGTGGGTAGAGCCTTTCCTGTGGGAGAAAAATCAGAAGCAGTGTGAGGAATATAAGAAGATAGGCAGATATGACCAGAGCACAAACAGACAGCCCGAGGCTGTGTTTGAAGTAGGCCTCCGAGAGAACACGTTGCCTTTGAGGTGTGGTGAGTATGAGTCTAACTGTCACTCTGACACACACACCCACACACTCCTCCACACACACAAAGAGACTTTTCCCATTGGTGCATTTGCATGGCAAAACGCCTGCTGGCTAATTCCCAGGTCTGTTTAATTCTGTAATTACAGTGACCGTTACAGTAGAAAACAGCTAATACATCAACAGATCCCTGACCACCAGATTGTGAGCAGCTTTGGAAAACATACTAAAAACATTTCACCTTTTTTTTTTTCTTTCACTTTGCAAAAAGAGACATAAATCTTTTTGTCTTTTCTCTTTGCAGGTCTGTGTGTCAGCCATGCGGTGTGAAGCACAGAGGCTGGCTGCTCTCAGGAATATCAACCTGTGGCTGTCAGCCTTATCAGATCTAACCCGCTCAGGGAGAACTAAACACACTTTCTCTCTGAGCCGGTCTCTTTCTCACACATGAACCCATACAGCTTGGAAGAAAACAGAAATGCACAGACTACACATCACACAGATTTTACTACACCTGAATATGAGGTTTGTTTTTAAATCTATTAACTTTTTACTTAGAAGACTTGAATACGTCAACACATGCATGTTTTCATCAGAGCCTGAAATAACGCTTGCTGAAGCAGCAATGTGCATAACTCAAAGTATTTCAGTTTACATGAACCTTTATTGAATCTTTGCTTTTAACGTGTCCTTAATGAAAGTGCAGAAATAGAAACTAACCCTCACATCATTTAATTATGAAGCCCCAATTTCCTAAACAATTATCAAAACATCCAGGTCAAAAGTGACCAAAAATTGGACTTTCTGTCCTAAATGCCAAATTTTTGTATGACAGTACACATTACCTTAAAAATAGTGTGTGTGAAACATGGTCATGGCTGCATCCTGCTGTAAAAAGGCTTTTTTGCAACACAAGAATGTTGGTCAGAGTATAAGGAAAGATGGAGGGGTTACAAACATGTCAGTCCTGGGAGAAAACTTGTTAGCGGCTGAAAAATATTTAATACATGGGTACAAGTTGATCTTTTAGCAAGATGGAAACTCTAAACACACATCTAGAGAAACATTGGATTAGTTTAGATCAAAGCATATTAATGTGTTTAAATGGGCATCAATCAAGATTTAAGACTTTTATTGAATGGAAGAAAAACATCTAAATAAAAACGCCCTATTCTCTTTCACTTCACAATGCTCTACTTTGTGTTGGTCTGTTATATAATATCCTATTAAAATTGATAGTTTGTTATTGTAACATTAGAAAAAATGTCTCATGTTGTTTATATTTCTCTTTGGAAATTAAGGCAAGTCCTTTCATTACTTTTTGTCTTATGTTTTATGGATCTTTATGTTCATTATCTAATGAGAGAAGGACCATGAGTTTTGTTATGTTTTATTATTACGTTTGATTGTGGTCATTTCACAATCTCTTTTCCATTTTTTTATTTTTTTTATTTTTGATTTTGCCTTTTGGGACACCTGCTACATCACACTCCCAACAAAGCACACACACACACGCTTACACCTCTGGGCTTGTTTACTCTATTTTGCACAACAATGTATTGTCATTTCTAGTCTAAAAGATTTCAAACATGCACGTTAGGACTAAAATGAACATTTTAATCCATAAAAACTTTGCAAGTATGAAACAATAAATATACCTGATCTTGATAAATCTACTAACACATTGCTTAGAAAGATAATTTTGTTTTTAGATATTTGGTCATGATCATTTGTGTATGTTAGCATGTGGGTCCCCTGTGGGTGATATTATGAGTAAAAATACGTGCTGACGCAAAACAGTCAGACATGGAGGTCAAAGACTTTATAGTTTGCTTTCATTGATTCACAGCCTCCGGTGCAAAAGTTACCTTGCAACTGTGTGAGTGTGTTTGTGTGCGTGTGAGACAGAGAAACAAAGATTAAGACAGAAGGTGCATGTGTCTACATCCTAATGTTTCTATGTCTAAGTGTGTCTGTCTGTATTTACTGCTGTTGCCCTAGACACAGCTCCAGGCCAGTCTGTGTTTCCTGGCTAAAAGCAGAGTCCTACCAGTTAGTGGAGTAACACAACGTGATCCAGAACAGGAGATTTGGCCCTGGAGGTGATTCTGAAACATTTTTGAGAAAGAGGAGAAAATCTGCCTAGGATTAAGGAGGGCTGAGGTAGTGTGAGACATGAGAAGTAGGAGTCAAAGAGGCAGTTTAACAAGCAGCAGGCAGCTTTGGGAGACTACTCTTGAACCATGATGAGTTTTCTCCCTGATTTCTTCCTTCACAAAAGGAAAGATGTGGCCCAAATGTGTTTTAGGGTAAATAGAGACATCTCAGCTCCCCTATCTGACTAATCCTCTTCAACCAACAAATAGGGGGAGAAAGATAAAGGGATGAAAAGAGAAAAACTACAAAGATGAATGAAGAGGGGGGCATGTTTAAAGATACAAGTGTGATTCATTCTTAATGTTACAGTTGCTGAGACTCTGAGGGATTTGTTGAATACAAGAGATTGTTTGTGGTTTAAACCTCTGTGTTTGACATGGGTTGTTCAAGATCACGAAAGATCCTGTAAAAGCTTCTTATGTTGACTCTTCTGCCTACTTAAGATATGCAATAATATAACATATGTTCTGTCTCTTGAGACAGAACATATATTATATTATATTATATTATTATTATTATTATATTAGGACATTTAAGCCCCTTCTCTACAGGTGTGGCTTTAACCGGTTCTTCCACAGTCTGCCTTTTGCAGATTCTGCACGGTTTCTCCTAAAAATTTTTTAGAACCACCTCAGAGGTGGTACAAGCCGGGCCATGTAGATTGACAGCAGACTGACTGCATTTGTTGACCTTACAAACTCCAAACAACAACATCACAACCACCAAAGCAGACAGGCGGACATGGTGTTTGAAATCACAGAGCTGCTCAGTGTGGAGGAAAGTAATTATGAGAAATGCCAGGAGAACATGTGTCAACTTTTGGTGAGAAAAAGCCATGATTTAGCAGCCATGCAACATGTCTCCCTGAAGAAAAGGAACACAATGAACACAGAGATAGTTATAGTTTTACGCTGGCCCGTGAGAAACACCGGAACAATACGTCATTATTTTGTTGTGATGTGCATAATCTTAGTTTGGTTTTTTCATTTCAAGTTCATGTGTGAATGTTGGTGTACATCCTTTGATTGAATTACCTACGTTCAACAGGTTGCACATTAACAAATAAAGTACCACAATACAGAGAGATTTGCATGTATGAAAAACAATTTTGCTAATCTGAATTGATTTCATTATGTTTGGGGCAGCAATGAATTTATCTTAGACAAAATAAAATAATGAAATTTTAGTCAGTTATGACAAGACACATATGGAGGATGAAATTTAGGATCATTTTAGGTTTTAATCTTAACTTCTTGACACTTTTGGGTGTTTGTCTATTTCAAAATGAAATATCTGGGAGTATTTAAGTTCATCAGAACCACAAAGCCGAAGTCATCCACTGCTGAGTGTCGCTGCAAATGACATCATCAGAGTATCGATAACAGCTCCTGAGTGCTCAAAGCCCACCGATGTTCCCACATTCCTGCCCATATTCACACCCACAATTGTGAGGAGCACACTGCCAACGGAGACACGCCCAACTTGGATAGAACTGAGCCAGCTATTAACTGGAGTTCGACTCGACAATGGAGAAGGAGAATTGCTCAGTCATACATACACACCTTTTCAGATATAAAAGCTGCAATATTATCAAATATTGACATGACCAGTAAGTAGCAAGCTATTCACCTGAATTAATTTTTTTTTCCTTTCATGAGCACATAAGACGTCACTGTTCACATTCCACCTATCTGTTTAGAATGAAGCCAGATATTTTTCGCTGAAATGTAAAAGTAAACACTGCTGTGGAAGTCCCTCCATTTCCTGCTGACATCCTGTCATGGGTATTTATGCACACACACACACACACACACACACACACACACACACACACACACACACACACACACACACACACACACACACACACATAGTGCAAGAAGGGGAGTGCACTTTCTCCATTTCCCAGCAAAGCCATGCTTGTCAGCACTAGTTTTTCTACACTGACCTGTCATAACCGCTGCACAAACAGGTGGATCAGGGGTGAAGCTGGAGTCAAATAAAAAAATAGGCAGGAGCATTTCACTCGACAACAGCTGCAACTGGCTTAATTCAAAACTGATCAGCTAAATATTGCTTTGGATAATAAGGTCAAACATGCCATTTAGCAATTCATGTTCCATCAGTGGTGAGAAGCCAAACCCTAAATAGACTGCACATGCTTCCCATCAAAATTCTTTTCAAACTTTTGCCAGGTTTTGCATTGATGACAGACACTTGTTTGATTTATAACAGTTATAGTATTATGGATTCCAACCACAAAGTCTTATGATTTAACTGAAATGAATGCATTTGAAAGAAGATAATACTGACACAGATGTTGCGCTTTCCAGGCTTTGCATTGCAAAAACTTAGAATCATACTCTTTAAGCATTTTTAAGTGGTGAATTCAGTTCTTTAGAAAATTAAAATGTTTCACGAGAACAATAAAAATTATTTTAAGTATAGAAATAGAATGCTATGGCCAACATAATCATTGGCAAGATTGCTTTGACGTCATCCAAAAGTAGAGTAAGCCAAAAAAAAAAAAAAAAACAGGTCATTCATAATTCTTTTCAGAGTGCCTTATACAACCATATCAAGGAAAGGTTAGGTGGAAGGAAAAACTGAGGCACAAAATGGTGTATAGACAACATGTATAACCACAGCCTTAAGAGGATTGAGCTAGCTCGTTCAAGAGTTATTTGGATATTAAAAAATCGTGAACTCTGCCTGAAGTCAAGGGCTACCTCACATCAGCATATGCAGCACATGGGCTATAGCTATTGCAATGCATGTGTTGGCCCAGTCTTAAACCAGGAATGACATCAGAGGTCTCTTCCGTGGGCTAAGGACAAGAAGCATCAGACTGTAACTCACTCATCCAAAATCCTTAAGTCTTGCTTCCATTGTGCTAACAACATGATTTGGAATGCCAAAAACACAAATATCTAGTTTAATGATTACTGCATCATTGTGCTTGACCAGCAAACTCTTCTGACCTAAACCCCACAGCACATCTATGGAGTACTGTGAAGAACAAGATGCCACAATGCTGACATTATTTTAATGTCAACAACAAAAAGTAAACCTCTGAAAGACGGCTGCAATATAGATGAATATAGACATGTCTTCTACATGGATCTGATTGGCCGATTCCAGGTTGAAGATGCTCATAATGTGATGTACTTGGGAGATGAAAGCTGGAAATGGAGCACCTATCTAAGGATGTTTTGGAGTACGAACAACAACACCACTGATAACTTTTTCCAATTTGTTACACCTGTAAATGCACACAAATTTGTTGTATAATTGTTTTATGTTGTTGGCAATAAAAAAGGCCTTCATTTGCTTAATGGTTAAAGAATTATGCATCATAAACTTTGATGCTAAAAAAAGAAATGAGCTGCTCATAAATAGCAGACTAAAGCAATGTAGATGTCAAATCTCATAAGTACTTCCTCAGGGGAGAGACTGCACCATCAACAAGATTCATTTTGACATTTATCTATTCACACTGCCAATTTGCACTTGAAAACGATTGAACAACAAGAAACACAAGTTTTTCTGATGCTTTAAATTATGACTGTATCAGATTTGAAATGAAATATTCATCTGTGGTCTCCTACAGGGATGGCATGCTGTTAAAAAGGCATTGATTTGACAAGCCAAACAAATGCTGATGAGCCCTGATAATCAATGGCGGCATTGATGACAGTGTGCGGTGGCCCTGGGCACTGAGCTATTCGATGGGCTCGGAGTGAATAATGAATGAGGAGTTTCCTGATTGATCAGTGAGGTTGTCTCTTCAGACACTCGACTGGCATTTCAATGGGGCCCCCAGCACGAAAAGACAACACACCGACAACGCAACTGTCACCGCTGTCCAGCAGGACAGGTCGCATTGCTTCTTCCCAACAAGGCGAAGGACACAGCGTGAATCAATACAGCCCACTCACGATGAAAAAAGTTGCTTTTAAACATATGAATGAATGAGACCAGAGACTACAAGAAGGTCTGAAAGAGGGGAAAAACCTGAGTTTGTCCTTGAGAAGTAAATATTTGGCCTGTTTGTCTGGTACGCAAGGGTGCACAAACACACACTAACAAACGGAGGCATAAAAATCCCACAAAGACCGGTGACAGCACTGGTAGGCTGCGTTAAGTCTGTCATCTGCCTGGCTTCTTCACACCACTGCTGAATGTCAACTCTTCCCTTTTGTACCTGAAGGAGGTGGAGGAACGATGAGGGAATAAAAACACTAAACAATAATAAAAGGTCCCCAACAATGCCGCTATCTTTACGGTATCTACTGCCGCTGTCTCCTTCTCTTCACTCGTCCTGTTCTTCTCTCACTTCCTTTGTGCAATCCGCTCCACCCCACCCCCCACATTCCCTCACAGAATATCACTTAGCACTGCCCTTGAATCCTCCTCCGTAAATGCACACACCGAGGTGCACTCTGAAAAGATTTGAAGAAACAAAGTGGGAGAGATGTCACCACCAGTTATGACACTGGGTGACTGTAGTTTGTTGCTGTTTAAAGGTAGCAGCAGGTTTTGGTGTGGGCTTTTGTTACAGTATATGATGTAATTATAATACACTAATAATGATAAATTGTCAGCATAGTTAACTGGTACTTAAATCATTTGCTTTGTGTAACTTCCACTGTTCTGTCTCTCTCTGTGAACTCTGAGTTACTCTCCCAGTGTGAGCATTTATTTTCAAGGATGGGAATGATTATGCAAACGAGTGAAAAGTGCATCAATCTGCCCAGCCAATAAGAAACACTTCCATAATTTGGTCCAACTAATTAGCCAATTCATCTCCTTTATTTTCTTGGTTAGATAAATACCTTAGCTACTCCCCATTTCCTTGTCCCATTCTTTTTTATGCTAAAATATAAACATATTAGCCTCAAACCCTACAATCTTATTGATGTTATTTCAGTTTAATCGTTTATGACCAAAGTGTACATGATCAACAACAATCCTTAAGTAGGTTGTGGCTTTTACACTATGCTCAAAAATATGCCAAGAAAATGTCCCCCACACCACTATACCACCATCTGGCCCCTACCACCTGTAGTCTGACTAGTCTGATCAAGAAACATTTTTTTAGTGAACCTTATAAACTGTAATTTCAGTTTCTATTTTTTTCTTTCTCAGACCATTCTCTGTAAATTTGAGAGATTGTTGGAGGTGAAAATCCCAGTGTTTCTGAATAAAAATGGTACTGCTTTATCCTGGTACAGTGGTTGTTTTTCTACTGGTGTAGTCCCAATAACTACAGCAGTCCGCATCTTTTTTTAGACAATTAAATTCTCCCTGCAGTGCTCCTGAAAAACTAAGCAGTTTCCAGAGTCAGACAGAGTCCAGAAGAGCAATGGCGGGTGAGAATAGCTAATACCAATGTTTGTTCCTCTCAATTACAGTTTTAAATGGAAATCAATGTGGCAGAGGGAATGAGCACAGCCCTTAACATTGGGGTGATAATCACATTAAGACGGGGTTTAAATCAACACCAGACCCCAGCCTCTGGAGGGGGGAGAAACAACAGAGAAAGAGTGGAGATATTCAATTTTCTCGCTCTCTCTTAAGCTCTCCATCACTCTTGTACAACAGTCTTCTCCAGCACACAAAACCGCTGTCTGGTTGCCAGGATACCACCCATAAGTTTCACCATGGTAACATCTGGAATAAAGGTGGGTTGGCACGATGGCAGGACAGGCCTGGAGTTTCACTGCAGCCATAAAAGTAACAAAAATAAATCTTTTATTCAACTGCTCTCCTTCATGCACGCACGTACACGCATACACAGTCAAACACACCTCAGCCAGTTTAATCTAACTTAATAGTTTCTCAGTTACAACTATAAATGTACAGAGCTGTCTCTTAATTTCTCACTATTTCAGGGACCTAAACAAAGCAATAAATGCCAAGCAGTGATGGCATTTTGCTTTTCACTTTCATAGTAATGCAGGAACGGCAGACTCTCACTGTGCTGAGACCAGAGAGAGGTGGAAGTATTAAGTACAGTTGGATGATGCACAGCTATCTCAGTGGGACAGGAAGTCAGTACCACAGAGAAGTGGTACTGACAAAACTGAGAGACAGTCCTTTTGCAGAGCCACCAGGAACAGGAAATGATTTCAGAGTTGAATTGCATCTGCTAAACTTTGTGCAACAAATAGGAGTGGCATAACTTTAGATCAAACTTGATGGGTCTCTCATTTCTAAGAAGTTAAGTTGAATCTGTGTAGGTGGGATTAAGCATGAAGAATGTACTTTCTAAATAATTCTACTTGTGCTGCCATTTCTGCCATTTAGCTGTATTTCCTTTTTAAGAGGGAAACACCATGCTTGAAGCATTTTATTGAGCACATCAAATTCGGCATGTTGTCAACAAAACCTATTGGTACTATGACCCATGGTACCAATAGAGAAGAAAAGAGAGCCACAAGCAAACAAAAATGTAAATTTCCTAAAAGAGAAAAGTTACAAGGACCAGAACACTTACACCAAGAAAGAATAAATATAACCAAAGATTTTGGTTATAAGATTTTGTACACAGTGTTGATGAATAGTAACCTTTTATTGTGCTGGAAAACTCACTTCAAATAGTGTTCAAATGATGCATTCAATCAATTATTGACACACAGGCTAATGTTTTTGTCTTTTGTTAATTACAACTTTCCACTTGCAGAAATGTGGGATTAATAAAAAATAATGTTGAATACCTGCTTAAAGGTTGTTACCTTAAAGAGAGCCTCACATTGTAATTTTATCAGTTTCACTATTAAAGAGAAAATCAAAATTATTTAATAATAATGAAATCACCCAACTCTTTTTGAAATATTTTATTTTGATATTAGATATTCAGACAAGCCACAGTGAAATTTATGCTTTAATTTCTATTAGTATCTAATGTTTGACAGTTTGCATGTATAGATTTTAATTAACTCCCTGCAACGCTAAATGAAGGTGTTAAAGCAGGATGTGCTACACCTGCTCTCTAATTGGGATGATCCATAGTATTTATGTATTTAATCATGTTTAAATTTAGTCTGCCGTATTGTTTTATATCAAAGGATAAAAAAATGGCAAGAAAGATAAAGAATGAAGGTAAACATAGGAACCACTCTTGATCTCTAGAAAATCAATTGAGTAATCCTGAGTTATGCAGGGCGAAAAGGAGTTTACAATCCAGAGGGCTGTTAATTATTAATAGTTTTAGGATAAGTTACTTCAGTGTAATAATATCAGAAACCATATCAGAACTAATTCAACTTCTGAAAGAAATACACCAAACAGGACCATCATCTCAAAGGACAAACCAGTCTTGAGGCATTTCTTCATATTTTGACTGGTTTCATTTGATTTTTACCATGATGTCACCTAAGGAGTGTGTTTCCAGTTAACTCAGAAATTTTGAGTCATCATATTGCCATCTGAGCTTTCTGACAATTATTCAGAAGTATAGTCATCCTGTGTGTAAAATAAAGTATTTATTTTTGTCCCTAACGCTAGTATTTATATAAGAAATTATTTTATGTCTAAAAACCCAGCATAAATTTTTTTATTATTTTAAACTTAAAACATCTTAAAAATTTATAAAGATGAGAACAAGTTGAAAGAAGTGCTTCTAGACAGTTTAATAATTTCAGCAGTTTTAACCTGTTTGGTTGCTTCTCCAGGTACTACTCTGCTATACTTCTTCTCTTTCTCCATATATTTTGTACCAGCCCCAATACACAACTGCAAACACAGGTCCCCCTCCTGTGCACATCCTCTATGCTTGGAGGGTGAAGATATGCAAAGCGTTACCATCATCAAAACAAAAACTGCAACAGAATATAGGGCAATTGAGTGAATTAAAATGCATCCCGGGAGACATGTCTTTCTTTCTTTTCTTCTTGCTCTTTTCCCTGCTGCTCAGACACATGAAATGCACTTCTTCTTTTCCATTTAGTTCTGGTTGCACAGCCCTGCTCTGCCCAGATGCTGATCCAAGTCTCAATAACACCAAAGAGCATCTGTTTATACTTAGATTTTAAATGTTAAACACTGTGGAAGGTTCAAAGTTGTATTTTTACATTCTTTTAACCAAATTGTTGACAACTATTTTGACACGGTTTCAGTTGAAATGAGGACACAATCTATAAGCCATATCATCAATAAAATGTCTGAAAAAGTACAAAAGGGGGGATCAGAAGAGGGTATTCAGGGCCAATGCAGTGGTTGAATCTCACAATAGTAAAATTAAATTTGCCTGGAAATATGAAAATAAAGTCAACAATAAAATCAACAACTCAAAGTATTAAAAATGCATTTGCTGATCACAGTTCTGCTAAATGCGTTAGTGTTCTTTTAAAGCAAAAAGGAGGTTTTTCTTTCGTCTTTAGTTTAAGAAACCGCATCAGTTTTCAACAGAGTCACTGAAATTATGAGTTGCAGCGTCACCTAAAGAGACATCAAATCTGAACCTTGCATGTGGAGAAAAGTTGAAAATGGAAAATAACTTTTCGCCCCTCATTACCACTATAATCACTTGCAGGTTCTGGCAAAAATGTGACTCCTGTTTGAAAGTAGAAAAGCAATTATCTGGAGTTGGGCAGAATTTCAGAATCATTTTATTATAGAATTTCCACAAATAAAAATACAACAGATGACTTGGGATGTTATTCAAGCTGAACATACTGGAGCATTGCCACAGATTTTGTCCCGACTGTGCAAGCTTTAAAGTATTCCATTTGTTTAGCAAATATGAGATGTATAACAGAAATAACTTATATTCAATAAAGTATTGTTCAACACATTTTGAGTCATTCATATTGTTTATATTCTCTGAAAAAAATTATTTATTCACTAGTCATTACAAAGAAATTAGGGATGGCCACTGGCCAGCTACAACAAATTTGCATCAACACGTAAGCTCATAAGTATTTTTATTTAGTATTTCCTAAATAAAAGCTAATTAGTCACAGAATTGGCAGAGTGATCGACATAACTACAACTAGATGGACGATAGATGAAGAGAGGGATATGATGAGGGAATCAAGGGGACATTCAGAGGTGTATGTCTAGCCAATGTAAAGACATCTGCTGGTCAATAAACCAATGCAGAGGTCAAACAAGCATGTGGTTGGGGAGTAACCACTGAGAGCTACACTTCTGATCAGCTAGTTGAACTGGAGGTTCAAAGAGCAGGCTTACCATGTTTTCTTTTCAAATTGCTTTCTTTCTAGTTCTGTTAAAGACTGCTTTTGCAGGACAAACTAAGACAGGATTAAAGAAGAATAATGTTCAGAAATGTTACTTTTTTTCTATAGTACTTGGATATAAATAGAAAAAGGGTTCCCCAAAACACTTGAGATTGAGAAGTAAATCACCACAGTTAATGTTTGTGTTTGAGCTATGATAGGCCTTGATTCATCTCCACCAGTGAGGGAAAAAAGCAACCACCCGCATGTTCTGCTTTAATCCACAGTACTTAATCTTTTGTGGAAAAAGCTCCGCTTATCGTGTTTCCACGCATGTAAGTCTTTTTTTTTCTTCTCCTCAGACACACACTCGCGACGTTTGCCGATGCACAAAGGGCCACAAAGTGTGTAGAGCAAACGCATGTAATTACCTTCAGAACAACGGTGCTACAAAATGCCAGACAGTGTTTGCATCAGCGTGTATGTGTTTAGAGTTTTGTAATTAGCAGAATACATTTAAATACATTTGGCTAAAACACTCCTGGGAGAGTTCCTGTTTGCTGTGTCTGCCTCAATCTCTTGCTCCCTTTCTTCTCCCTGCTTGTGTTTCACAATGCCTGCAGTGCTCTTTTTCTTTCAAATTTACAGATCAAACTCTTCCCTTCATGCACCGGTGTGCTCTTCTTTCTTTTATGTTGCACCTCACCAAATCCGGACTGATCAATAGGCCTTCAGTTTACATAATGGCAACGCATTGGCAGAACATCACCAGGCTTGTGGGCCCATCTTTGCGCACTTCTTTTAAGTAGCTCAATGTCTATGAGATCAAATCATTTCACGTCTTGATTTTTTTTCATTTAAAATCAGAATACTGTCTGAGAGCAACTGCGAGCGTGATTTGGAAGAACAAATTTATTTACTTCATAAGGTACATGGTACATCACCAGACAAACTTAAATATTATGAAGTTACAGTCAACCTTCCCCTGAAGCTGCTGCTTGCTCATCAAACCAGTCTTAATTATTCAGCAGGCAGCCCGGTGTCTTTCATCTCTCTGTTAATTGCTGCGGTCGACTCCTCACTGGGACCATTGCTCTTAATGAAACCCCCCACTCCCAATTCTGCACTGTGCTACCACACAGGATGCGTGCTGAATTGAGGGATCATTATGGAAATATATTTATCACATTTTATTTTATTTAATAACAGGTAGTCATTTAAAAATATATGCAACTATTCAGATGCTAAGATCTGCTAAGGTTTGGATTTTTTTCCAAGTTTTTTTAAATTTTATTTTATTTATTGATTTTCTTTTTTCATGCAAAACTGACTTTGGAACAAAATTTATTTTCTTATTTTATTTTGTTACAAACCCCTCAACATATTTGAGGCTGTTCATCCCATTGATTCCATATTAATTACTTTTAGGTAGATATGTTTGCCTTTAAAAAAAAAACAAAAAAACACCTGATGGTTATACAGCATAATATGCACAGCATTATGTACATATCTAGATCCATCATAATCAAGCAGCATACAATCAGATTTCTGAAACAGTTGGCTTGCAGTGGGGGGGGGGGCACTCTAAACTGGTAATTGGAGGCTAAAAGCTAGTTTTAGATTGTAACTACATTTTTGAAAAGTAAAACTGGCTGGCATTATAGTCAGATAAATTGCAGTTAGCCAGTCAGGTCCATAATCATAAGGCAGACGTATTGGCGCACGTGCTTATTGAGTAAGATGGGAGTAATGGGGTGAAATGTGATGGATAAACAGTGAGACATATTGGGAAGACAGAGATGATAGCGAAAGTGTTCTATTTTTTGTCTAAGATATACTGTTTGAAAGAAGACAGACACAAGAAAGATGACTCAAAGCAGGACATGCACAATGGAAACTGTGAGAAAAAGATGAAACTAGGACTAAGCAGTTCAATGATGAAGGTCAGAAAGACGAGACGAAAAGGAAAAATAACAGTAAAAACAAATAACTATATTACTATGTCACGTCCTTACAGTGAAGCAGACTGCTGGCAGCCACTTCAGGCAGCTTCTGTGGGGAATGTTGCAGCATTTCACACAGAGACAGTGCATGTACACGCCAGCACACACACACATTTACTGCAACATACATCAGTAGGCTGGAAACAGCACATGATAAATTCTGAACACAATACATTTTGTCGAAAAGATTTAACATCTAATTCAGGTCTGACAGCTTCCTCCATCTCAGCCAGTTACATTTATCCCCAAGCCACACAGAGACGGCCTTGGACTTCACAGATGGAGAAAACACACACACACACACACACATATGCACACGCACACTCTGAGGAAGAAGGGATTCACAGACATTCTGTTTTGTAAACCTGGTCAACCATCAGGCACTGCAGTGAAGCTCATTGAAAAGAGTATGGAGAAGCATTTTTAGGTAGAGACTAATGAGAATAAGCTGGGCCTTAAACATTAGTGACATTTGCAATGAGGCTTAGTTTCCTCCATTTTACTGTTGTCTTCTTTGGCTACTTTAAACCTTTCTTTTGCTCCCTCTGGAGTCCTAGGGTCCCCTCTGCTGGTTAGAGCATTTTTAAAAAGTAATACAAATAATTGGTGTAATGTAGGTGTTTGTGCACTGAAACTTCATAGTACAGAGTTGCTGGGATGGCAAGATGAAAGTGTGCAACAAGTGAAAATATGAGAATGCATGCTAAAGGAAACATGAGATAACATGATAATACAAAGGAAAAGACAGTTAAAGTAAAAATTGACTGATGAGTTAAAGCCAATTAGTTAATCTAGTTGTGTACAGTCTGGATTTTTTCCACTAATTGCAATGAAGAAAACACAGCTAGTACAAAACAAAAAACTGTTGAAACTATGTTTTTGGTGCAAGTTCAACATGCACCAGATTTCTGTTGTCATGGTGCTCTAGTCAAGTTAATGGATTGCAATCTCAAATTATGAGTTGGATGAGTGCCAGGTGGCCAGCAAAGCTGGAGCCTCAAAAGGCATTACAGGGAACACACTGGAGCTTTAGCTTTCTGGACAGCCCAGCGGTGTAAAGGCCAGTGAAGACTTCAGATAACTGAGTGGGACCAGAAAAGAAGTGTGACTGCTTGTGCAGCAAACACAAATGAGCAACTGCTACAGGTCAAGTTGATAAAGAAGTTAATGCAAGTTCTCATAAAATGTGTCACAATATGCAGCACATTTCAGATCATTGAGTGTATGGCTACATCACTGCAGACCAGTCAGGGTTCTCATGCAGAGCCGTGTCCATTTCTGAAGGCACCAAATACGGGGATGTGACCGTCAGAACTGGATCCTGGAGCAGTGGGAGGAGGTATCCAGCTCCATTTTAATGTAGCCTTGTCGAAACATCAAAGATTATTTCCAGAAACAATTTCATTTTAAAAACATTCTGATATTTACATTTGCAAGAGTGAACTATTTTATGACAACCCATGACTTAAACTTAACAAGGAATAAGGAAAATTTGAACAAAAAAAGAGGAGAAAGCATTTAGAAATTGGAAAAACTTTTTTAATTAAACTTAAGTCCTGAGTTGGATCATATATTTTAATGTACAACTAAATACATTAAATGACCAACTCTGTTAGCATTAAATAAAGATAAATAATGAATCTTCATAGACACTGCACTACAAAAATTGCTACTGAAATGTGTATCATGCATTCGATAAGAAGCAGAGACACACGCATACACACAAGTCTCCTCAGGTCTTGAGGGAGCATGTCAGAACATATTAGTGACACCACCCCACACTCAACTAAAGAAGGGTAACACCAGCCCAATTTGTTTCCCTAATAGCTGGTATATTTTTCACTCAGTCATTCATTCACCCACCCACCTGCAAACACACACAGACACACTCTGCACTTATTATTATACAAATATACCCTTGAACAGGCCTCAAGTTCATCCGCTGGGGGTGCACAGAGAGCCTGGCTGATATTGGGAGAGAGGTCACATTGCACTGTAAACACGCTTTGTCTGCTTATTCATTTATTTACTATGCTCTCCCATCACCACTCAGCTTGTCAGCAATAGGGGTCTGGGTGTGTGTGTGTGCTGGAGGTGGACAAGGTTTAGGCAGTGTTTGTGTTGTCAGTTCAGAAACATTCTGGATGATGGATATGACTGCATTTATTTTTCAGGGAACTATTCGTTAGAAAAGTCAATTACTTTGTTTGAAGACCAGTTAGAATTTTATGTATATATTTATTTATTTTGCATTCACCCATGCTCCAGATGAACACAGAGTTCCCCTTTTGACTATAGTATCTCTGTCCCTGGTATTGACCCGGTATGCTGCTTAATATTCATAAAGTCTATTTCAACAGATTCAGTTGCTATAGAGCTGCAATGCGCACACACACTCCCCGCTAAATCTATTCTCATTGATCACCATTGGCTTTCTTGAACATCCATCGATCCAGTTCAAACTCACGCTCAAGGTCCCTTCAAAACACAATCACTTCACAGTTCATTTATAAAGAAAGGTCTCTTCCCCCTTTGGCATCTTATCCAAGAAATTACTGTATTTTCTTTTATCTTTTTACCAGTGTGCAATCACAATTCTCACTGAATCCAATAAAAGGTAGTGCCAGAAGTGATATATGTGTTGCTCTTTGATATTAGTTGAAGCATCACAATTCAAAGAGGATATTCCATCTGACGATTTTGAGATAGACATTAAACTAATAAAAAGCAAATATTGTATCTTAGAGTTAGAAAGTCTAAAAAAACTAAAGCCGGAAACAAAAAAAATCCGAATCAGGCTTTACATGGTTTTTGAAGCAGACAAGTTAAGTTTAACAAAGCTTTTCTAAAACATAAATAGCCTTTGGAGGAGAACCTTTCAAGAACAGAAACTCTATTACCATAAATGGAAGATGAAAAGTCCCCAGATAACTGCTTTCAAGCATTTCAAGCAGAAAACAGATTGTTTTTTGACAAAGCAACTTATCTATTGGGGATATGTCAAATGGATATGTAGCTACTTATTGGCATAGCATCAATCAGGTGGACAAAAGTGACTTTCAGCTGTTTCCATTCACCTTAAACACCACTCAAAGGCTAATATTAGCATTATGGTGACAAAATTGGTAACAGAGTAACGATGCTGGCCACGAGCAGAAATGACATTATGTGAATACTGTCTATCTTAGTTTTCTGCATTATAAATTTTGTCAAATGCTCACATTCTCAATGATGGCAAACGTCAGACTTGCCACAACTCTCTTAAATATCTGGGTAGAATTCCAGTCTACTAGGTCTCCCCGCTCATGTTTTAAGATTTCCTCTTCCTCTTTTCTGGACACATCGCTGTATAAATCTTTTCGTGTCGCCCAGGTTCTGTATCTTTTACACCTAATTTCACATTTCTTAACTTTTGGGATAAAAAATAGATAACTAGAATCAACGACAAGCCCAAATTGAAAAGTTGTCAACCAGTTTCTCTTTAATTTTGTAATAAACAAAAGAGCATCCACTCTTTTGAACCCCATTAAGTTCTGGGGTTCTGAGCCAACCCCAGAACTTAATGTGTTGGGGGCTGGGGCACATCATGGACAGATCACAAGTCAATCATAGAGACAGAAACTCAGTTCTTATCAAGTATACCAAATTTTTGGCTCCAATGGTAAAATTCTCTTCATGTATTTTGTTTAAGCAAAACAAGACCGGTGTATGTACCAAAGGTGACAGTGAGCTTCCTTAAGGCAGCTGCAAACTGATTTAAAGTAATACTTTAAAATCATCTGACGAAAGCAGAGAGACACCATCTAAGCACAGCAGCTGAGATAAATAGAATGAAATTATATTTTCCCCTTAAATTTTTCATCCCTTCACTCCTCCCCTGCCTCTTCAGGGAGCTTGTGGCCACTGGTCTGCATAGCTAATCATACTATTGTGCTAATTAGCCCTTCGTAGTTAGTCCCAGAGAAAGAGATACTGACATCATATGTACACATACATACAACTTGCTCCACCATTAAACAACCTCAAAATCATTTTGTCATAGACGTAGAAAAATCTCTTTGCTAAGCTCAAAAACACACTTGCCTCTAACTTTTACGAGGAAGCGGTATACACCTGAACCTTGCATTATGAAGTCTCACACAAACTCAGACACGCAGGCCCGGGGCTGCATTATTCATTCCTCTAAATTGGGAACACCAGTTGTGTGCTCACACACAATAAACTGAGATGAATTTATCACAAATCTCCCAAGTGCACAAAATATGAAAGATTTAATCATTCCACAGAATAAAAATTCATAAGGAAATGTACAAAATCAATATTTTATGCTACTTACTGTACCTATTCTTTATTACAAACCTATTCAGGAACAAGCATTAAAAATTTAAGAAGGCAGAAAAGACAGGATGAATCAGAAGCGACGACTTGAGAGGGGAGGAGGGTACTGCCAGCGACCTGTGAGTTCAAAAGCAATACCGTTTCATTCATGTTTAAAGGCACTTTTTTGTTTCTGTAAGAGCCACTGAGACAGTTTTGAAACAAGCAGAAAGGCTTTGATAGATTGAGCGTCTTAAGCAGTCAAGGTGCTGTCAACATAAATAGCAATGAAAAAGTGGAGAGAATGTTTCCAACTCTTTTCAAGGTTATGGTCCTAGGCAATGATTGGAAGACAAAATTTAGCAGTACTGAGTATTTATGGAGGGTTATGTATTCATCCATTCATTCATATATCTATTTATGCATCCATCCAAAGCTGTTTTGTCCTGATTGTTGTTGGGGGGAAGGGGACAGCTGGAGCCAACCCCAGAACTTAATGTGTTTGGGGGTGGGGCACATCATGGACAGATCACAAGTCAATCATAGAGACAGAAACTCAATCATTCATTAAAGCACTGAAACGCAAAGACAATTTAAAGTGGACAAAAACATATGCTTTTTGCTCTGGAGATAAGTGGAATATATTGAGTCCTAGAAAGACAACAGCTAAGATTCTGTATGTAGTCGATGATTTAGATTGAGCTGATCAGCATGTAATTATACCTTTTGGTTTCTCTTTGTGCCCAGAGGACATATTTTACAAGTGTCTAGTTGACACCAGTGTCCCCCAGAAGTCAGAACTTCAACTAGAAAAGTGGGAGCTTGCTGAGCAGCCCTGAGTTTTGCATCCAATACAGATAATGCATATACAGATTGTAGTGAAAGTTGCCAGGTATAATCTATTTACTACTTCTGATACTTTGCATCTCAGTGAACCATTGGCTTACACAATGCTGTAAGCTATATGTTTGACAATATCTGCTTTGTAGTTTAATGCATAAAATAGAAAGCATGAAATAGAAAGAATAGCATCTCCTACTGATTAAATAGTTTGTACAACAACAATGAAGAAATCCCTATTTGCAACAAGAACAATCTTAACTTGTTTGTGACATCATTGCCAGCTCTGCCCGCCTATAAATTGAATGCAGCATAAAGTCTAATTTAGATCAGTCTGGTTGTGTAATGGTGCTATAGACAAACTGAATTAATTTTTTTTTTAAAAATCAAATAATTCATGTCAGTGTAATGATCAATAAAGTTGTCAAAAATAATGTAACCTGAATTACATAATGAAGTAAAAAAAAACATTTTTTTTTAGCTAATTCACCTTAAACTGAAAAATACTCATACAGATATGCTAAAAATCATTCATACCCCTTAAGAGTTATGCTTAAGTTATTTTTCTAAATTGAACAAACAAGTTCTGACTGTAATTAATATTTATTTTGAAGTGGTCAAGCTAGAGATTGAATCTAAATATAAAAGAATCTGTGGATGATACTAAATATTAGGGTGATGGAGCGGATGCTGTCCAACATCTGTTTTTAATGAAATCTGAATAAAAATAGATTTATTTTTTTCTTTTTTCATTAATTCTCCTTGTAAACAGGTTTTTAATCTGTTTTGAGGTGTCCGTCTCATTAACTTTCAGAAACAAACTCATTGGTTGAATGAAAATAAGTTTAAATCCGAGCCTTCCAGGGTTAAGGATACTTTTTAGTTTAGCTCTATGGTATACACATGCATGAAGGGTATTTATCTTTCTTAAAACCATTCCTAAATTATTTAGTTGTAATTACTGTAAGTTTACTTAGTCCACATTTTGTTTCTAACTTACTATACACCTCATTCACCCTTAGTTGAGGTGCTACCTAAAGAGCAAGGCAAGTCAAATTTTACAAGTTATTAAAATGTAAATATTTTTAAAGCAAAAGAGGTTGCTGGTGTTTACCTTTGGTGCTATTAATGTTTTACATGATTATTCACCATGGGTCACGTCAATTCTCACAGCTGCTGTGGCCATTCAGACACCAAACTGCACACACATGTGTGTATACGCACACAAATAATATAACAGTAACAAAAGAAATGACAGACACTGACACTGAGATGAATCCTGTCCCTAAGTGCACTTTAATGGAAGAAAGATGTTGCATTCAGCAGAGATCACCTCCAGATTGTGAAAGCACAACTATAACTTTGTCCAAATGTGTTTCTCTGTAAACCCTCTCCCTGGATAAAGATCAGTCTACATTTATGAATGACATTAATCACTCATTAAAACTGAAGCTACAGAACGAACCGACCCCAGACAGAAAGACAGAGATCCAAAGCTTCTGTTGGCATTGTTTTCTCTGAAGCAGCAAGTTTCAGCTTTGCTCTGTCTTGCCAGATAATCCAGTCTAAGTTAGCCAAAGTTTAATTATACAAACCGCATACAACAACGGTGTCATAAAAAGGTCATCTCTACTGGTCTGTGTATGGAACATGACTGCATTTGAAAACCACAGATCAGATCAGGTGCTTGATTACGGTTAGCAGCAGTTTCTGTTCACACAGGTTAAAATTGAATAATTCATGTCAGCAGGACAAATAAACACTGGTCTGAGCTATTCTATAATAGCTCTGGCTGTTCCTCCAGAGTTACCATGAGTCTTTTGGCTACTTTTCATTGCTCATTGAAAACACTCCTTCAAAAAGTAGGTTATCCCATTTAAAAGGGAAGACCCTTATATACAGTGCCAGTCGGAACTTGACATCCACCCATCATGGGTTTGAATATTTTAAATTTTAGTCCAAACAAGTCTGTTTGGACTTCTAATCAAGTTTATTGTTTGGTTTTCTGCTGTGTTCCTTGACCTTCACAATGTTTGTTCATTAAGGCCTCAACAGAGTAGCTTTAGTTATACTGAGATTAAATTAAATACATTTTGGTGCCTTTTGAAGGCAGCCGATTTCTCTGGATTTCATTTAGGTGTAAACTAGTAAAAGGGGCAGAATATAAGAGGTACATAAAACATGTGCCATTTTCCTTCTGCTTCTCAATTGTGTTCATTTATCACATAAAATCCAAATAAAATATTTTAAAGTTTCTGTTAATGTGATAATAGTAAAAATATATTTTATTGTCCCCAATATTGAGAATATTTCTATACTAGAGTATAAACTGTTTCAAGAGGTAGTAATATCTCTGAAATTGACTTTTTCAAACCTCTGTAATATCTGAATGCAGTTCATCGGCGACTTTACAAATACAGCATTTGACAGTTCGCAGTCATTCCTTCATTTATCTCTTATTCCATAAAAAATTATGCAAGTGTCTGAGAGCTGTGCCCCTCCTCTTGTCCCTCTGGTAGCCTCATATCTGCCTCCTCTCCTCCCCTCCTTTGTCTCCCCCTCTCCCAGTGGAAGCATAGTGCCAGGCCCAGGGCCCCTGCCTCTAATTGCTGGTGAATGGAGTGTTTTCATGGAGTGTTAGGCAGGGCCCTCCCCTGGATTAGCATGCTTACATACACACGCAGACGCACACACAACATGTACTCAGATACACAAATGGATTAGCGTGTTCACTCATGGGAAGAGGACGTTGATTTGAGCCGACAGCAGCATCCCTTTGGAGAAAGCCTGAGCAAGCCTGGTGGATTTTCAAACCTGCACATACACACGCACACGAGCGTATATATATATATATATATGTATA
>CAEFZX010007848.1:0-31136 GCA_903066825.1 Alfaro cultratus
TTCGGTCTCGTTGTTGTTCCGTCTGAACTTTCGGTCTCGTTGTTGTTCCGTCTGAACGTTCGGTCTCGTTGTTGTTCCGTCTGAACTTTCGGTCTCGTTGTTCTGTCTGAACGTTCGGTCTCGTTGTTGTTCCGTCTGAACGTTCGGGATTGTTTTTGCGGACTCTAATCCTGGTTTTCAGCACCTTGTTGCCCAGCTCCCAGCTGTCCCAGTAACCCTCCGGCCTCCCAGTTCCACTGACAGGTAGATTGATGAGGATTAAGCTCTGGATAAATCTAACTGGTCGCTGTCCTGGATTGTTAGCAGAGGCAGGCTAACGGCTTCATGACTCACTGCCTAAATTTATCCTTCCAGCCGATGCTTTTCACACCAGTACGTCACTCCCAGTTTAGATGAAACCAGTGTCCTTCCCAGCTCAGCCATTAATTCCTCACACAGCCGACAGTTTCCATCTTCAGTCCTTACAGGAGGAAATCGATCAGGTAGAAACCATTTCACCTGCGTGTTCAGGTTCACTGAACCCAACAGCGACGCTGCAGTTTGTGACACATTTTGGTTTTCTGACCAGAAAAACGTCTGGAATCTACAGAAGAAACAAAAAACTGGCCTCACAATGTCAATTATGTTGTTGAAAAATGAAAATATTGTCAAAACTGTTTCTTGTTAGTTATAGGATTGTACATCGGCACTTTATCTATAAACAACTCAAACATTTATGATTTTAAGAAATCTTTTTTTAAAAATGGCCCTGTTCTTCCGTAGGAAAAAAAGAAAAAAATGAACTTCACCGCCTCAATCTGATGAACTGACTAATGCAGACTTTTCTGTCCTGAATTTGGACAATAAACAGATTTATCTTCATCATAAAAATAAACCTCTGTATCATCTGCAAACCTGGCACCAATGGAGCCCCATACCATGTTTTCTAATTAACTTTATACATTTATTTGATCCAAATTCTTTCAAAATGTTTTTAGAACATCACAAGACAAAATGCTTCAGCTAAATTAATTTATCACAAATTTTCCCTACAAACGCGACAAGAACATAATAATTTCAGATTTAAAGCTCCTGCTGTATTAACTGCATATTTCTACACTGTAAATAATCTTGTTGTGTTTTAGGCTTTATTCAGTAGAAAATGTCCGACTGAAGGCAGAAAGCAGCAGATCTGCATCAGGACGCCACATTTGGGAGCCACAGTATTTCTGCCCAATTACATGATTCATGTAAACCTCAAGTGAGGTGTTTTGGTCAGGAGCCGCCACAAATTGTCAGATGCTGTAATACTGCCGAGCAGGTTGCCATGGAAACACAAAGCCGCCGGCCCAAGAAACAGGGAGTGGGCGACGTTCCCAAGCGGTGACGGTTCAGAGCAGCAAGTGCGCAGCACGCGTCAACGCGGCCAGGCGCCGATATCACTGGGTCACCAGATCCCCCTTGGTCACCAGATCCCCAACCAGATCCCCACTGGGTCACTGGATCCCTACTGGGACACCAGATCCCTACTGGGTCACCCCAACTAGATCCTCACTGGTTGAATCAGAACTTCGCAAAGTCCAGAATTAGCAACAAAAGCTAATCTATTGGATGCTGCTGCAGGCCAACTAGCCAAACCTCGGCTAGCAGCTCAAAATTAAAGCTAATAGGAGAAAACATGAACTGGCTAGGCTGTTAGCTGCTGTTAGCAAAGCAGCTAACCAGGAGCTGATTGGATGAAACCCCAGGAGTGGAGATCAGGAAGACCAATGGTGGCAATGCTAACTAGAAGCTAGCTACGCTAACCCTATACACATAAACATTAGTTCCACTAACACACTACAACAACACAATATTTATCAAAAGCTAATGCTGAGTAATAAGTTCAACGTTCTTGAATTTATGAATATGTGTGAATTTTTGCGTGTATTTGTTAAACTCCCCTGATTAGTGTTTCATTCTTCTATGAACCTCATTTGTTTATTTCTGGTGTTCTTGCTATTTGTTCAAAGAACTGCCGCCTACTTCAAAATAAGAGCATTAATATAAACATCTAACTTTTTTAACAGTCGATAACCAATTTTAAACACAAGTCCAGTAAATTAGCGTTTATCTGTATACCGTATTTTTTGGACTATAAGCTGCTACTTTTTTCCTACACTGTGAGCCATGTGGCCTGTAGCCCAGTGCAGCTTTTATACGTTCCCAGATATTTTAAAAAAACTTTGTGTGGCTTAGAGTGAGGTGTGCTCTATAGTCTGGAAAATACAGTAAATACATTTAAGGAAGCTAAGTTAGCTAAAATGTTAAGCTAAAAACTAGTTCTGCTATTAGCGCATTAGCAGAAGTGTTTCCAGCAGTGAGGTCGACCGTAGCTGTTAGCGTGTGCTGTTTCCACTGTGCGCAGTGATGCATGTTAAGTTATATTTTATGAACTATTAAAACAGGAAGCTAGCAGCGTTTTAATAGGCTCATATCATATTAGCGCGCCGCGGCGCTTCCTGACCCCCATGGATGCCATTGTGATGTCAGTCCTGTTAGCATTAAAGTCTTAGCAGGATGCCACGTGCAGAGCATAAGCTAATGTAAGCTAGCTTTAGCTAGCGTAAACTTCTATCCTCCAGGAAGTTGGTGATTGTTTCACTTCCTGTCTTTCAGAGTAAAGTTGTGGTCAGAAATCACAACTCAACACTTTGAGGCCTATTCAAAGTCTGTAACTGAGATATTTCCAGATATCCTCTCAACCAGAGCCAGACAAAGATAGGGACGCCCCAACACACACACACACACACACGAACACACACCCACAGCAGAAGCTGGTTTGATCCTGAAAGCATCAGACCTGTGTCTCT
The DNA here is from genome assembly GCA_903066825.1 of Alfaro cultratus. Classification (NCBI taxonomy): domain Eukaryota; kingdom Metazoa; phylum Chordata; class Actinopteri; order Cyprinodontiformes; family Poeciliidae; genus Alfaro; species Alfaro cultratus. The sequence goes on from CAEFZX010007848.1 coordinate 2,832, forward strand.
GTCCTCCAGCTTTAGCTGCAGTGTGTGTAAAGCAGTGTGTGTGTCAGCCAGACTATTTCCACCCGTGTAAATGTTGACCTGCGCTGGGCGGGGTGTTTGTGTGGCGGCCGGCGGGGAAACGCAGCAGAAAATAAAAGCAGCAGCTCCTGTCATCAGGCAGTTTTCCGCCGTGCGCCTGGCCTGCGCTCCCCTCACTGTGGGAAACGAAAGCCACAAGGGAACAAACAGTCGCTGATGAGGCCGCGCACAAATAACCGAAAATGTCCAAAAGCTCCAGCTGTGAGGGAAAAACTGCAGCTGAAAGAAGCTGGAGGTTAAAAACGCTGCTGAGAATCAGACAGGATTCAATCCCAACACAAACACACTAAACGACTTCGAAATAATGACGTTACTGACATAAACCAATAACAATATTATTGAATACACATTTACAGAATGTCTTCAAATTAAAAAGGAGCATTTTCTTTTTCTTTTCTTACACAACAAAATGTGTATTTATGATGGATTTCATTATTTTATATAAAGAAGCTGAACATGTTTTAACCACTTTTGAATTCATTAGGGAAATGTAAATAGAACAGCTTTTCTTAAAACAGATCAATTATTTATGTATTAAAATGATTAATTAAGAATAATTTGAAAATGCTTTTTAAAAAATATGAATTTCCTATTTCTAATTACATCCAGATTAAAACAAAAATGTGCTAGTAGGTATTTTCTTTGCAAATCAAAACAAATTATATAAATAAATATATAAATAAATTACATATGTTCAAAGTTTAATAAAGTGATGAATGTGACTTATTTAATCCTGCAAACACTTCACTAATAAACAATCAATGAGGAGAAAAATTAGTTCATGAAGCTTTATTGGTGTTTCATGGCAGAGGTGGTTGCCATGGAGACGGATGGCAACACAAAGTCAGCAAATGGCTGATACTCTGGGCCCAACCTGATAAATATAGCACACACACACACACACACACACACACTCCGGTCCAGCCAATGTCTAATCTTCCAGTTGAAGCGTCTCAGTGACATTTCTCCCAGAAACTTTTATTTCTGTTTGGACTTTGGTTTTCACAGAACCTGATCAGACCGGACTGAACTGGACCAGATTTGACTGGACCGGATCAACCCGAATACTGAATGTCTTGTAGCTAGAACAGGGCTAACATAATCTACTTGCTTAAAGGATCTTTAAGAAAAATGTAGAAAAAATAAAAAATGTCACCAAAAGATTCCCAGATTGTCTTTTGGTCAAAAATCAATCAAATCTCCACAGATTCTTTATAATTATTGAATCAATTCGGAAAGAGAAAACTGAACAGAGTGGTTGTCATGACGACTTGAACAGAGCGATGTGAAGCGCAGGATCAGCAGGGAGACGAGACATTCAACACCTGGACGCAGCAAACACACCTGGCTCAGAGAGCCGCTCTGATTGGCTGGCAGCAGCTGAGCTTTCACTGTCAGGAGGCTAATGCAGCAGCAGCAGTCTGTGTCGCTGAGCTCTTACCTTCTGAATGAAGTCCTCTGTGTAGAGCTGTTTGTTGAAAACGTCCGTCTGCAGGCGCTCTGCCAATAAAATCACACAAATCACCATCATTGATCGCAGCCTGCACAGATGAGATCATTAAGATATAATTCTATTCAATTCATACATTAAAAGAACAAAAATAGTAACTTGCTTATTTTGATCAGCTGCTGGCTTTAGAAATAATTCATATATTTATCTATAGTGATGCATATCCCATCAGATGTTGCTGAAAGACGTTATATTATTGCTTGGATTGCAGTTCTCCAACTTAAAGTTCATGTTTCTTCATATTTTGATTGTTTCTTTATGAAAGAACAGAAAGCAGACGGGGAGTGCTGGGAAAGGGGCGGGGCTCTCCTCATCCACCAATCACAGCGCTTCTCTATTGGACATTAGAACTAGTCAAGTGTTGGTCACTTCCTGTCTGGTTGGATGTGTTGGTCACTTCCTGTCTGTGTCTCTGTCCTTCTACCTCTGCTGAGCGTGGCTCCGTTCTCCCGGTAGTCCTGGATCTCCTCGTCCTTCCTGGCCAGCAGCTCTCCCAGCTCCTCCAGCTGCCTGTGCAGAAGGCGGCTCATGGCCAGCAGGGGGCGCACCAGGTGAGCGCAAACCTGAGAAGCACAGAGCAGATCAGGCGCTGCAGTTGCAGCTGCCGTGTGTCCAGATGTGCTGCGGCTCACCAGAGCGACAGGAGCGGGACTGCAGTGGAACTCCCAGTGGAACGGCAGGCCGGCCAGCTCGCTCTTCAGCTTCAAGGTCACGACCCCTTCACGCCGCCACACACATATCTGGGCCTCGCCGCCGCCTTCCCCCGACAGCCAGGGCTCAGCCGCCTCACGCAGGTGAGAAAAGAAGGCCTGGACGGCGGCGCGCAGACGCCGGTTCAGCTCCTGGAGGGCAGAGGCGAGTCTATTATCATCATCTGCTGCAAGGTCATCGTACCTACACCGTAAGGTCACCGTACCTGTGCCCGGCGCTCAATGGCCGCTGTGTCCATCCGCTCCTCCCACACGCCCTGCATGTCGGTCAGCAGGACGCAGTACTCTGCATCGCCAAACCAGCTCTTGGCCAGCAGCTGGCAGCCGTCGATGCAGACAGGAAGCCAGGGCTCCTGGAGGAGGAAGTCGTCAGCTGCATCCGCTCTGGGATTCATCGCCGAATCTTAACAGGGATTAGACAACCAACATTAGTCATAGCAAAAACAATCACAAAACAAATTAAAATAAGGTCAATAATTTCCATTTTGATGAATAATATTATTTGCCTATTTTGTTAACAGACTTTGTATTCTATGTCTTTCATGGTTTTGGGCCTGTGTGTTTTTATAAAATTAAAGTTTATTTGTCTTGGAGAGAGCGAAAACCTGAAAATAAGATGTCATCGTTTAATTTGCATTAATTCTTGGGACAATTTATCGTCCAGCAACATTTGTTATTGAGATAGGTTGGTGTGTGTATCATTTTCAGACTCCTTTATGAATTCTAACTTATGAAGCCCATATATTAGAAAACCCAGTTTGGCCAGACCTCCCCACAAATAGCTACAGTTTTCTCGTTAAAAGCACGGATCGTGTAATAGAGGCTGACTCATTTACAGCTGAAAAATACACGCCAGTTCTGTGAGTTTATGACACCTTTATGCACACGGAGAGACACCTGAAGGACTCGAGGAAAAATCCTGGAAAAGTATCACCCACCATGCTTCGTTTAAAAATCCATGACTTTTCCACTTTAAGCGTTTTAACTGCACAGCCAAAACACCAACAGCTTGTATATCAAATTAAACTAAATGAATGAATACTTATCTCTGATTCGGCATCACTTTCCAAACGGATATTTAGAAGAACATGAGCTTTTTTAGCTTTAAATCCTCCAAATGAACCTACCTTTGATATATGTAGAGCGGGAGCTAATGGGAGCTTTTTCTTGTTTTTAAATGTTATTACACATATCTGAGACTTATTCCGCTAAAACAAGTAATAACACATTAATATAGATTAATAAACGCGTAAAAACCAGAGTATTCCTTAAAAAATGACTTAAGTTTCTAAAAGAACCGCAACCGGTTGTTGTTGATAAATTTCCCACACCGACAAGAAACACGCACTCGGACTGCAAAGGTTCCGGTTTATAACGCCATGGCTTTATCGCCACCAGCTGGTGTAAATGGTGGATTGCTCCAAATAAATAAATTTCTGTAACACTGGGGCTAACAACAACGGGCTCTTTTCCTTCAGAGGTCATTAATAACAACAGACTGGCTGAAACTCGGTCAGGGATAAGAAGCTGCTAACATCTGGAGTAAACGTGGCTCCATAAGCCCTGCCAGCTGCCAGGTCATGTGATTTCTTCCAGGGAAACAGAAACTCGGGCGTGGTTCTCTGGGTGAGCCGCAGCCGGTTCTGGATTCATTTGGACCTTCTGGGCTGACATGGACGGAGAGAAGAAGAGCTCAGACTGCAGGTAGTTCACCTGTAGCTTCATGGAACATCCTTCATCTTCTGACTAGTCTGAAAAGTTCTGCGTAGCTGAGTTAATGTGAATGTAACTGGGTCTATATTAATAGTTGTGTACAGTGTATTTTCACAAAATGTTTTCTTTAATGTATTTGTCCGTTTATACTTGAGTCCTTGTGTTCCTCTGTCTGATATAAGGGCTTTGGTCCTCCAGCTCTGCCTTCTTCTTCTGTTGTTCAGGGTCCTCCAGGACTATTATAAATGTTAAGTTATTCATTTCCTCTTCCCTTTTGTTACTCGTTCCACTGGGGAGAGGCAACTTTTATAATCCATTATAATCCTTTCATTTATATTGTTCAAATGTTTATTTCTCCTTCTGACCTGATGACAGGTCTGATGACAGGTGTTTGGATATTTTCATTTGAGTTGTTATTACGCCTTTATAACATTTGATGCATGCTAACACTATTATTTTGTATAGATGGGGTTGGAGAACTGGAGCACATGCTAATGCTAACGTCTCCAGATTGACAGATTGATAAACGAAGAGCCTCCAGACCCAGACTTGGTGCTTTGTGGTTTGTCTGATCACCACATGACACACAATGCAGACGTCCACCGGTCACATGACTTTAGAGAAAGGTAGATAGTTGAGTCAGGTCTGATGACAGACACAGTAACTCAGACCAGGAAGTGACATTTTTCATCATCTCTTGGATTGAACTGGTCCTGGTAGGCCGAGTGAAGTTTATCCAGGATAAATTATAATGAACCCAGTCAGGTGATCCACGGATCGATTCTTCAAGCTTTATTCAGATATTCTAGATCTGAATCAGTCAACTAATTGATGAAATGCTCTCCAGTCCATCACGTTTTATTCTCTCCAGCAGAAGAAAGTGACTCTTTCTTGTCCTTCCTTGCCCTTCGATACAAAGATACTTTAGTTATGCCAAAGACAAATTAGGTCTTCAGTCTTCCAGCGTATATGAGGAGGCTTCTGACTGAAGATTGTTGCTGTACAATGGTCTCATGCTAACATGCTAACAGCTCAATATCCAGGCAGCAGAGTTACGTGCTGGATGACACAATCAGCTGCTAGCTAGCTCTGCTAATCCACCTCCTCAGCTTTTGCTGCTCCTCTTTAGATCCCTGTCTGCTCATCAAGTTAGAAAGAGAGACGCTGATGATGTGATTCTTCGGCGTCATGACGGCTTCCTTGATGTTAGCATTTATAATTTATAAACTGATTGTGCTCCATTTATAGGGGGGTCACACTCTTAAGCCTCCCTGGCAAGGTCTATTCAGGGGTCCTGGAGAGGAGGGTCCATCGGATAGTCGAACCTCGGATTCAGGAAGAGCAGTGTGGTTCTGGTTCTGGAACACTGGACCAGTTCTACACCCTCAGCAGGGTCCTGGAGGGTGCATGGGAGTTCGCCCAACCGGTCTACATGTGTTTTGTGGACTTGGAGAAGGAGTTCGTCCGTGTCCCTCGGGGGTCCCTGTGGGGGGTTCTCCAGGAATATGGGGTACCGGGCCCTTTGATACGGGCTGTCAGGTCCCTGTACGACCGGTGTCAGAGTCTGGTCCGCATTGCCGGCAGTGAGTTGGGCTTGTTTCCGGTGAGAGTTGGACTCCGCCAGGGCTGCCCTTTGTCACCGATTCTGTTCATTACTTTTATGNATGGACAGAATTTCTAGGTGCAGCCAAGGTGTTGAGGGGATCCGTTTTGGTGGCCTCAGGATCGCATCTCTGCTTTTGGATGATGTGGTCTTGTTGGCTCCATCAGGATATGATCTGCAGCTCTCGCTGGAGCGGTTCGCAGCCGAATGTGCTAGCATGGTGTGCTAGCATGGTGTGCTAGCATGGTGTGCTAGCATGGTGTGCTAGCATGGTGTGCTAGCATGGTGTGCTAGCCCTCTGTGCAGTGCGGCTGCTGGGCTTCATTCATTCTGTCTCTGTGCTCCACCAGGTCCATTTACCAGCTCCAGAACCCGACCAGAACCGCTCAGTGTAAATCACCTCGAGAAATAATGAGATTTGGTTATTTATAAAAACATGATCAGGTGTTACAAACCATCCATCCATCCAAATGGATCAGAACCAGTTACATTCCAGCGCCGGGCCACTGAGCTCCTGAAGGGTGGAACCAAGTGAACCATGTTTAGCTTTTTACTGTTTTCTGCAGTCTGTTCCCTCCAAGGCTAGTCTAACCAGTTTCAGTCTGTTTTTGTGTGACGGATGTCAGTCACACAAAAACATGGTAGCGTAAGCTGCAGCGTGCACATGTCAGCAGATTAAAAAGTAGTCTAAAAGATAGAACTACAACACTAGCATGGTGTGCTAACCCTCTGTGCAGCGCGGGGCCAACAGGAAGCAGAGAGGAGCAGCTGTCGCTGATCAGCTGGAACATCGACGGCCTGGATGGAGACGAGCAGCCGGACAGAGCCAGGAGTCTCTGCTCCTACCTCACAGAGTGAGACCGGGCTGACGTTCCGGGTCAAGGGTCACTGCAGACGTGCTTCTAACAGGTCTCTCCCCAGATACTCGGCTGATGTGGTGCTTCTGCAGGAAATGGTGCAGCCCTACATGCGCTTCATGCACAGACGTCTGGGAGACGCCTATGTCTTCATAGAAGGTGCTGCAACCTGAAGGCGACTGGAGGGTGAAGGGTCAGGTTGTCTCAGTGTCTCTCAGTGTCTCTCAGTGTCTCTCAGTGTCTCTGTGTCTCACAGTGTCTCTCAGTGTCTCTGTGTCTCTCAGTGTCTCACAGTGTCTCTCACTGTCTCTCACTGTCTCACAGTGTCTCACAGTGTCTCTCAGTGTCTCACAGTGTCTCTCACTGTCTCACAGTGTCTCACAGTGTCTCTCAGTGTCTCTCACTGTCTCTCAGTGTGTCACAGTGTCTCTCAGTGTGTCTCACAGTGTCTCTCAGTGTCTCTCAGTGTCTCTCAGTGTCTCTGTGTCTCACAGTGTCTCTCAGTGTCTCACAGTGTCTCACAGTGTCTCTCACTGTCCAGGTGGACAGGACGGTTACTTCACCATGATGCTGCTGAAGAAGTCCCGCCTCAGGCTGCTGGATCACCACATTGTCCACTTCTCAAAGTCTCGCATGAGGAGAAACCTGCTGGTTGCTCAGGTTCCTGCACATCCACAAACAGCCAAGTTCTCGTGCCCCGGCTTTTATTGTTAAAATCTGCTGTGTTGGTGCAGGTGGAGTTCGGAGGTCAGAAGCTGAGTCTGATGACGTCCCACTTTGAGAGCTGCAAGGCCCACTCTGCAGAGAGGATGAGGCAGCTGAGGCTGGTGATGAAGATGATGAGCCAGGCTCCAGACGACCACACGGTTCTGTTTGGAGGAGACACCAACCTGAGGGACCACGAGGTCCGATTCATCACCTCTCCTCCTAGGGGGCGCCAGCGCGACCCACTCTGGTTTCCTGTAACAAATGTCAAAAGTCGTCAGGAAATGTAGAAATATTCCTGGGTTAGGGTCGTATGATCATTGTTGACGATACTGAAATACAACTAGTCTGAAAAATTACAAACAATTCAAACTAATGTACATTTTTGGACTTCTGTTAAAACCCAGTATAATTTTAAAACAATCATTAAAACATTTTGTGTTTTACATATGAAGTTTTTCAGGGTTTTTAAGACTAGTTGTGTTTCAGTATTGTCAACAATAACTAGTAGTTTAATAATAGTTAATAACAGAGCAGCCTGGTGGGGTCAGAACCGCCTGGTGGGGTCAGAACAGCCTGGAGGGTTCAGAGCATCTTGGTGGGGTCAGAGCAGCCTGGTGGGGTCAGAGCAGCCTGGTGGGGTCAGAGCATCTTGGTGGGGTCAGAACATCCTGGTGGGGTCAGAACAGCCTGGTGGGGTCAGAGCAGCCTGGTGGGGTCAGAGCATCTTGGTGGGGTCAGAGCAGCCTGGTGGGGTCAGAACAGCCTGGTGGGTTCAGAACAGCCTGGTGGGGTCAGAGCATCTTGGTGGGGTCAGAGCAGCCTGGTGGGGTCAGAGCATCCTGGTGGGGTCAGAACAGCCTGGTGGGGTCAGAGCAGCCTGGTGGGGTCAGAGCATCCTGGTGGGGTCAGAGCATCTTGGTGGGTTCAGAGCAGCCTGGTGGAGTCAGAGCAGGCTGGAGGGGGTTAGGGTTAGGTTTATAATTCCCAGAATGAAGCCCTGGCTTGGTTTCCGGGTGTTCTTAGCCTCCTCCCTGGCATTCCCTGCAGGTAGCCGCCGTGGGGCTTCCCGGGAACGTCGTGGACCTGTGGGAGGAGCTGGGAGAGCCGGAGAAGTGCCGCTACACCTGGGACACCCAGGCAAACACCAACAAAGAAATACCGTTCAAGTGCCGGTTCCGGTTCGACCGGGTGTACCTCCGGCGGGCGGGTGTGGACGGCGTCCCCCTGCTGGAGCCCCGCAGCATGGTGCTGATCGGCCTGGAGAAGCTCCGCTGTGGCATGTTCACCAGCGACCACTGGGGGATCTACTCCACCTTCTCTGTGACGCACACATGAAACGCTTTGTTTTGTTCATTTTTGGTGTTTTTAAAACAGATAATTTGACAGAAGCTCAGAGTTATCTGTGACATCACAATGAAACGTGGAAGAGGAAAATGTTTGATATCTGGAGCCTCATTTCCCTGTCGGTTCCTGTCATCCAGAGTTTAGTCATTTAAGTTGAGTGGAAGAAAAGAATTGTGGTAAAAATGGGCCCACAAACAATATGTAATGTCATGGTCAGAACATAAATCCATATTAACAAGACATTTTTATTAGTACAATAAACAACAAAACGCTGTAAACCTAAACCAACATGTTCAGAATTAACCAAAAATAAATTCTTGAATTCTGAGTGTAATGGATCTATATTATCTACACATTTTGTGTTTTAACCAAATTACTGAAATAAATTTCCTATTCAGTAATGTTCTCATTACCGAGCCGTACCAGGACAACGAGGAGCTTTAAAATGTGTATGCTCCTTTAAGAGATCAAAGCCAGCGATCGTATCCTAGGAGATGTTTTGTTTACTTCTGTGCTGTGGCTGCATCCATCCATCCATCCATCCATCCATCCATCTATCCATCCATCCATCCAAACTTCATTTCATTTTTACTGCTGATGGAAAAATGACTTCTATTTGAAAAGTTGTAGTTCCTCGGAGTCAACAGCAGGCGGCAGCAGCGCCTCCTGTCAGCTGTCAAGAAGTCTGGACCAGACTCGGTTGTTTCTCCCAGTAAACCTGTTCGTCTCCCAGTTTTCTTCCAGTTACCGGAGTCGAAAGGCGGCTAGAAGCGGGGACAGCTCGCCGGGATGGAAGAGTATCAGAACGGCAGCGAGGTTTGTGTCTGAGCCGGTAGTTTAGTTTGGTTTGCGGCTGTTAGAAGGGAGGAGTTAGCTGGAAGCTAACCGGCTAACATGGCCGCTCCCAGCAGCTGCAGGAGGTTTTACTGGGATAGCAGATTGTTTTACTGGGATAACTGATTGTTTCCAGCTGCTGATGGTCTGTGATGGTTTCAGGGCTCATTCAACTCGGAGGAGGCGGAGAACGTCGTCAAAGAGGTAAAAACACTTTATTTCCGTTAGTCTGCTAAGAAACGGAAGTTTATTTATCAACTTTTTCATTAAATTCTTGATCAAGTTCACGTCTAAAAACACAATAAAGACTTAAAAACAGTTTAAAACGTGCTTTTGTTTGGGTTTTCATGTTTTAATCTCAGCATTTGAACTTTTTCAACTTTAAAATTACTTTAAAATTAAAATGACCTCCAATATTTTGGCTTTTTAATTTCATTTTTTTGCTGTATTCATGTTCAAAAGCTGATTTAAGGTTTAAATGATCTATCTCTGTTGCACACAGTTTTTTTTAAAGAGATTAGTTCATTTTTAAGGCACTTTTTCTGCTTTTATATTTTAATGCCAAATTTTACAAGAAATATTTTGTATTTCTAACATTTCTAGTTTATAGGAAACTACCAGCTTATTTTAAACTTAGAACAATGAAAACGTTCATCAGTCTAACACAGTTCAGATGTTATTGGATTTTATTTAAATTTCAGAGTTGAGATTAAAACCAGAGTGACTAATTTATGGTTCCTGGTTTTCATAAAATGGCTCTTCTTTAAATGTTCCATAAAAACTAAAGGTTTCTGCCGGTTTCTTTGTGTTTAGTGTCGTGTTAATGTGTTGGGTTGTTGCAGCAGAAATCAGCAGCTCGGATCAGTAATAAACCGGGTATTTTTAGCGTTTCCCCGGCAACGCGCCGCCCCGCTGACTAACTCATGACTGACGGCGGTGTGTTTGCGTCAGGGCATCGAGAGCGTCCTGGGGGGAGACGACTACAGCCAGACTCATGTGAACAAATGGACGGCCGCCGTGGTGGAGCGCTGCCTCACGCAGCTCGTCAAGCTCAACAAGCCCTACAAATACATCGGTATGCAGCGGATCAGTCAAAGCCCGCAACACCCAGGCTCTGTTCTCACTGCTAAACTGGCCAACGCTGCTTTCACAGATTGGCACAAATTCAGCTACAAAACTATGGTTGGGAAAACCCAGCATACCGTCACTCACTGATCAATATTCCCAACAATAACTAATAAATGAATCACTTTGAGTCGTACATCATCAGGCCTCATTTCAGTGATTGGACTAATTGACAGAAACCTGCAGCTCAGTTTGCTGACTTCAGTCTGAACCTTCATCAGTCAGAAAGCCGAGCTGCCGAGTCACAATGGACCTGGTTCTGTTCATGAAGGTTTGATGGCTTTTGAGCGCCTGAAGATAAAATAAATGATAATAAACTGTTTGTGCACAGTGACGTGTTCAGTGATGCAGAAAACCGGCGCCGGCCTCCACACAGCCAACTCCTGCTACTGGGACACCAGTATGGACGGTGAGCTGGTCCCTCGACCTCCGTCTCTCTGATCGGGGATCAAAGTTCATCCTATAATAGTCTGACTGTTGTCCCGCAGGCAGCTGCACCGTGCGGTGGGAGAACCGCACCATGTACTGCGTGGTTAGCGTGTTCGCCGTCTGCATCGCCTAGGAGCGGCGGGGCTGCAGCGCTGCGGGCCGCCGGCAGGGGGCGACAGAGAGCTTCAGGTTTAAACTGCTGCAGCGCTGCGGGCCGCCGGCAGGGGGCGACAGAGAGCTTCAGGTTTAAACTGCTGCAGCGCTGCGGGCCGCCGGCAGGGGGCGACAGAGAGCTTCAGGTTTAAACTGCTGCAGCGCTGCGGGCCGCCGGCAGGGGGCGACAGAGAGCTTCAGGTTTAAACTGCTGCAGCGCTGCGGGCCGCCGGCAGGGGGCGACAGAGGGCGGTTTTGTATCAGAGCTGCTGCACAATAAACAGTTTCTGGACCAAACTTGATGTTTTATGTCTAATCTTTTATTCGTTTCAGTCTGACGGTTGGTGTCTAAACGTTTCCATAGCAACGCCTCATCCTACATTAATTTGAAGCTCGTTAGTGTTTCTGCTCCAATATTTCTCTGATTTATTGATTAATTAAGCTGAATGAATTAGTTTTGCTCTTGATGAAGCAGGATTCTCTCTGAGCTCAGCGTGTTACTAAAAACTAATCAAGTTTTTCTGCTGCTTCATTTTCTTCTCTGGTACTGAACCAAAGTTCATTTGAATCTGGACCTTTTCAGGCATCATGCTGCCACCACCATGCTTCACTCTTCATGGTAGAGGGTCTATTTCAAAATGTTGGCTGAATTTACTACAATAAATTAATATTTATTGTAAATATTTGATAAATATTCATCATTCACAATATTTACCATATAGAAAATATTGAATGTTTTGTAATTATATAATAAATGAATATGTACTCTAGTAAATGCTGGCAGGTTTGGACTCAGAGGAACTGAATCACATGAAATCATTTTAATGTTTAATGTTTGCAGAAATTCATCTTTGAAGTTTTAACAGAAACCAGAAAGTGAACTCCAACATCTGAGAAACATGAAACAATTTGGATTTTAATTGATTTGCATTTTGAGCAGAAAGTACAACAAAAGCTCGGAAATTAAAAGAGAAAGTCATCAGGTTTAACCTGGATCAGCAACACAACGGCTTTTATTTTGAAAAGCAACTTTGTTTTCTGAGAATGTTGTCATTATTTCCAATATTTTTCAGGCTTGGTTTAAACATTTCACAAAGAGCTGCAACTAGGTCACAAGCTTTTCAGAATAAAAGCCTCTCCTGTGTTTGCAGGTGCAGCCATCACGTCTCGGGCTTTGTTTGCACCACCTGAAGGTCACCTCAGAGGAAGGAAGTTTGGAAACGACCCTGAAGGTCAAGCAGCAGAGGAAGAAGAAGCAGCAACGTGGCTGTTGCAGCAACGTGGCTGTTGCAGCAACGTGGCTGTTGCAGCAACGTGGCTGTTGCAGCAACGCGGCTGTTGCGCCATGCGGAGGTCAGAAGTTCTCCTTGTTGAAGATGAACTTGACGTCGGCCTCGGAGTGAGACAAGCACTGCTTCTCCAGAGACTTTCCCAGCTGAGGCGGGCCGCACAGGAACACGCCCACCTTGGACCTGCCAACCAGAACCAGAACCGCAGTAAGAGGACAGAACCCTTGAGCCGCCACCTTACCGGGTACTGGCCTCACTTGGGGTGCTTGGCGGCCATGCTGGTGAACTCGTTGTCCCAGTTGGGCTTTCCGTAGAGCGTCTTCTGCTTGAGCCCGGTGATCGGGTCGTTCTCCGCCTCGTGGTGGACCCGGAAATGAGCCGCCTGGTTCCAGAGCAAACATAACACTTTCACTGCTGGACGCTGACACAAACAGGAGCTAAGGGGCAGTCGTAATGTTGTGCCCGGTCCGGTACCTCCGTCTCCTTCCAGCGCGTCAGGTAGATGTTGTAGCTCAGGAAGTCGGCCATGTCTTTGTCCGCCATCTGGCGCTCCAGGGACTGCAGTAGGTCGGCGAACCACTCAAAGGCCTGGGTCTCCGGGCACAACCAGTAGAAGTAGATCTGCAACAGAACCGCCCGTCAGACAAGGTTCTGGTCGGGTTTTACTCCAGAACCCGCTGCGATGCTAAAGCTTCGCGTTAACCGCAGAACAAATTAAAGCATCTGGCATGGAAGATCTGGCTGAATTTGACTGTTTCACCAAAAATGAACAACTTAAGGGTTTTGGGGGCGGGGCTAAAAGTAGCCCCGCCCCCAAAACCACATGCTGCTGTGATTGGCTGGCTCTTATGCTCTGACTGGAACAAACATAAATCCAGACCTCATTTCTAGGATAATTCAACATTTTTTCATTGACATTTTCCAGAAAATATTAATAAAAGCAGATTTAGATCCAAGATGGTGACATTTTAACTGAACGGCATTCTGAAAGCTGATATTTCCGTGTCTGAACCGACGTGCCCCACCTTCTTGGTAAAGACGTCCTGGTTGTTCTGGATGTGTTTGTACCACACAGACTTGAGGATGGAGGCGAAGGGCGTCACGCCGATTCCCGCCCCCACCAGCATCACCACCTCGTAGCGGAACACGTCTTCGCTGGCGGTGCCGAACGGCCCGTCGATGGCCATCCTGAGGACCCAACACAAACACGCAGGCCGACCTGCCGTCACAACAACACTGGAACCAGATGTTTACAGGGCAAAAAGCAGAAAAAGATGCTTTTATTCATATTTGAGTCTAAGCTGAGAAACGTCTCGCCTCTTTCTAAAAGCCTGTAAATCTGGAAACCCGTCGTTCAACGAGTTTGTTAATAAATGTCAGGTTAGGACTAAAACCAGGTAAATTTAATGCTGTCTCTTTAAGACGCGTCCGATAACAGCAGCCGTTTGTGATTGGTGCTTTGTAAAATCATTTCTGGATAAATGTGGAAGCAGAAGTTCCAGTTCAAACTGGTTGATTCATGACAGCCACATTGTGATTTTTTTCTCCAGGTGTCTGATGGTTTTACAGTTGATCTGCAGGCCGTTTGGACCCAGCAGGTCTGAATAGCAGCTCTATTATCTGCACCGTTTCATGGTGTAACTGCAGCATTTTGAAAGTTTCATTTCTCACACACACAATAAGCCTCCCACAGCGTTCAGAGCTGCTTCCAGCGGCCTGCAGGCTGGGCAGCCGTCAGTTTGCTGTAATGAGGCTCGTTTTCACAGCGCCGTACTTTGGGAGCTTCCAGGCCTCCTGCTGCTCCGGCTTGTCCCCGCCGCAGGCCTCGTACAGCGCCTGCGTCCAGTCCCCGACGATCCGGATGTGGGCACTGAAGTAGTCCTCCTCCGGGGCGGAGGTCAGGGTGAAGGGGTGCCACTCCAGCCTGGAGACAGACGGACACTGGATGAAGACGTACTGGCCCACCTCCATGCTGAAGCCTTTCTTCTTCATCTGCAGCTCCAGCGTCTTGGAGGGGTGCATCACCACCTGGGGGGCAGGAACAGGGTCAGGTCAAGGGTCAGGGTCAGTCTGGTTGAGTAGAGACTCGCCGCAGTCACCTTGGTGATGACCACTTTCTGATGGGACCGGTAGATGCGAACCAGCCGCTCACACACGTACAGGATCATGGGGCCCACAACCCACATCCACGTCTGAGGAGAGCAAAAAGTTTGAGAAGAGAATCAGACGGCGCCGATCCGACCGGACCTCGGCTCGGCGGCTCACCCCGGGCGGGTTCCCTGCAAACACGGGGACGGCGCAGCCCGACTCGTTTTTGCCCCAGTCCTGGAAGCGGTCAGCGCAGGCTTTGGGGTCGTTGGTCTGCAGGCTGAGCAGAGTCTGTCCTCGCACGATTCGCCTGCAGCCACAGACAAACGGGTCGAATCAGAACCTTCCAGCTGAAGCCGGCAGAACGACAACAAAGCTGACGTCATTTAGTCTAAAATATTAAACATTTAGGTTGAAACTTTACCAAGAAGCTTCAGGTCTGAACCCTAACCTGGACCTCAGGTTCTGCTGTCCTGCAGGCTGATGCTCCTCTGGGTCACTACCAGGTACTGACAGAACCTGCTGACCAGCTCAGGGGCTAACTGGGCCGTGTCAGCCAGTCGGCAGTCATATGAAGGTGAAGTCAGTCTCAATGTTGGCTAGAGTTCAGATGTCAGACTGCTTTTCCATCTGGAGTCTGAGACCCGATCGTCTGTCTGGATCCGACTAGAGCAGGTTCTATGAAAGTCCAGTTTTACTTCAGATTGTCCTGTTTGTGTCGTTGCTTCAGTCTGATGGTCCAAAACCGTTTAAGTCTAGAAAAGTCCAGGCCGGTTTAGTCTACGACCTTTGACCCGGATGTGTCTCTGATCTTACCCGTAGCCGTGGAACACCAGACCGATGAAGAAGATGATGAAGAGGTGGTGCGTGTACCAAAACACCTCGAAGTACGACCTCCGGATGACCTCCATGGACGACGTGACGATGAGGATGAGAGCTAGAGTGATGGCGACGCCCGTCAGGCCGGCGATGGTGGTGAACATGACGATGGTGGGGCTCTGCACCAAGCACAGGTACTGGGGGTTACTGGGAGGTACTGGGGGTTACTGGGAGGTACTGGGGGTTACTGGGAGGTACTGGGTAGAACTGGGAGGTACTGGGAGTTTTACTTTTGTTTACTGGTAGTTGTGGTGTTTGATCTCAAAGTGTGGTCAGCCTGCATGTTCAGCTGCAGTTCCTCTGTAAGTCCTCGGCCTGTTGACCAACTTCCCTCTTTTACCAAACGGCGTTTTGACAGATTGTTGTTCCTCAAACTGCTCAGATTAAGAACCGCAGAAAAAAACGGATGAACCATGAAGGTTAGCTGACGAGACACGCTGCAGATACTGGAGATGTTATTATTATTATTATTGGTATTATTATTGTTGCTTTACGGTTTCATGAAACCAACTCTTATATTCAGATCAGAACCGCGGCTGAAGCTCCGGGTTTCCAACAACCAGA
The DNA here is from genome assembly GCA_903066825.1 of Alfaro cultratus. Taxonomy (NCBI): domain Eukaryota; kingdom Metazoa; phylum Chordata; class Actinopteri; order Cyprinodontiformes; family Poeciliidae; genus Alfaro; species Alfaro cultratus. Next base: position 18,716 of record CAEFZX010007848.1, read on the forward strand.
AACACAAAACTACTGGTGTTATGATACTGGACCAGAACCACAGAACCAAACAATTACTCTCTAGTAAGAGCAAAAAGTATTTGGTAAAACGTCGTTCAATATTTAAATATTACAAAATCAGATGGACAAAAATATAAAGTTAAGTGGAAACTTAATGTCAAAAATTAATATAATTAACAAAACTTTATAAAAACTTTGAAACTTTAACAAAACCTGCAGGTTTGTGATTCTAGTTAAACATGTTTGTTTCATTCAGTGGATAAAAAATCCAGAAATTTTACTAAAGAGAGGAAATCCTTCAAAATAAAATGACTAAAGTAACTGGTTACTACCCAACTCTGATGACAGAGACTAATTCTTCATCATCATCATCATCATCATCATTATCATCATCGGCTGCTTCTGAGCAAACCGATGGGAAAGTTAAAAAAAGAACTGAGGAGGAAACGTTTCTCTGGTTGAGCAACCAGCGGTTGCTTTCACAACGTTTAGCAACACTGGAAAGCTGCCAGGTTGCCCCATCCCCAAACAGCAACCACAGAGCGTTGCTGGGGGAGCCTTGCTCACCGTCTCGTTGCTCCTGATGGGGTTGAGGAAGGACGCGTTGTCCTCGTTGCCGATGTCAGACAGAACGAAGGGCAGGAGGTCAACGCTGCGGTTCAGCTGGGCGTCCATGAAGAACTCAAAGTTGAACAAGTGAGCAATGATGTGGACGGCTGCAACAGAGCAACGCTCAGCAACAGAGCAACGCTCAGCAACAGAGCAACGCTCAGCAACAGAGCAACGCTCAGCATCGTTCAGCTGACCGCCGCTCTGATCTGAGGATTTAAACGGCTGAAAGCAGGAAGTTACTTTGGCTCAGTGCTGAACCTGGTTACTGACTCCTCCTGTTTTCCTTGGCAAAATCAATAAATCCATCTAGAAATCTGTACATTTACAATGAAGTAAAGTAAAATAAATAACTCTGGAATTAAGTCTAAAACTGAAGACATGAATAAATCCAAGTGTTTCTCTGACCGGTGTGGAAGGCGATCATGTAGGCCACCAGCTTGTGAAACGTCAGGTTCCGGTCCAGCTGCCTCGCCGCGGTTCGGCTGCAGCACTGCGGGGACACAGAGGGTCTGATGAGAACCGGACCGGAACCGAGCCGAGCCGGTTACCTGGGCCGGTTCCCACCTGGATGGAGCCTCGCAGCAGCGACAGCAGGTTCCTGCAGACCGGCAGCAGGATCAGCAAGCAGTTAAAGTTCAGGCAGGCGGCCGGAGCTCTGGCCCAGGGCAGGGCTTGCTGCAGAGGAACAACACCTTACTGGTTCTGATCCGTCAGACACGGTGGAGGCAGCATCATGCCGGGGATCTGAGCCCACTTTATCAGAGATATTAGAACCCTTTTTCTACACATTTACAAAAAGAGGAAGAAACCTGAAAGTCTGCAGGTGGAGCAGCTGCAGCTTTAGAGGAACTGAGAGTGGAGCTCCGCGTGGTTCAGAGATGACTGATTAAAACTGATTAAAACTGAATTTAAACTGAATTAAAACTGATTTAAACTGAATTAAAACTGATTAAAACTGAATTAAAACTGAATTAAAACTGAATTAAAACTGAATAAAACTGAATAAAACTGACTGAAGCTCGGCGTGGTTCCAAAATAACTAAGAAGAATTCAGACTGTGGCTGAAGCTGTGACCCCTGACCCCTGACCCCTGACCCGGTCGGTCCGGACTCACCCCCAGCAGAACCCGGGTGTAGAACCAGCGGTCCACCAGGAAGGCCATGTAGAAATGGACAAACAGGAATCCATTGATTCCCAACCAGACCAGCTGGAATAAATAAATGAAGAATTCACAGGGATATTTCCACGGGTCCAAACGGGCCGGTTCCGCTCACAGTTAAACTATGAAAATATTGATTTTATAACCAGCATGACTTTGGGTCTGATGATCAATAATGATCAATAATTCAAGTGTTTTACTCACAATAACAAAGACGGAGAGTCCTTCGTTGGCCACCAAGTTCCCCATGGCGACTGAGGAAGAGGAGGGAGGAAGGCTCCTTTATAGCTCCGCTCGCTCAAACAGGAAGTGGCTCACACCGAAACAGGAAGTAGCTCCTTCCTTTAGCGGACGGCTCCAGGTTTTGAATAAAAACTTTCTATTCCACATAAAAACAATGAAAGCCGAACCTGATGGTTCCGTCTGAACCCGACAGAACCGGCCTTCCTCCAGCAGGGGGCGGCAGCGTCCCGGCCTGGGCCGCTCGCTCCAGTGGTCTAGTCAAAGGCTCTCCGGTGCGGCAGCGTTAAGGCCTCTCTGCTCGGCTCGCTGCGGACTGGTTACTGTGGCAACGGCCTCACATGGCCGCCGGCAGGCTGGGTGTCGTTTCCATGGCGACCAGTTGTCCTTCAGAGGAATAACCGGATCGGAACCAGAACCTTATCTGGATTAGAATCTGACCCGGTCCAGTGGCCGACTGAGTCAACCCACCTGACTTCAGAACCTGCAGGTCTACCTGGTCCAGTCAAAGTAAAGCTTCAGTAAAAACTAATGTGAGTTTAGAGGAAGGTACTGTCAGCGCCGGACCGGGTCGTACCGGGTCCAAAAGCAGTGATGTCAACACTGAGCTGCAGGACAAGAAGTGGATCCTTTCTAAAGCAGAACGCCAGTTCGGTCCGGACCAGAACCAGAACCAGATCTGGGTTCTCCATCCGGTCCGTCAGTCTCAAGAACTTCTGTTTGTTTGACTTTTGTTCTGGTCGGTTCTGGATTCTCTGGTCCAGAACCGACCTGGATGCTGAACTCTGTCTATGTGAACAACATCCCACAGCATGATGCTGCCACCTGTAGCTGCAGATCGATCAGGTGATTGATCAGGTGATTGATCAGGTGGTTGATCAGGTGATTGATCAGGTGATTGATCAGGTGGTTGATCAGGTGATTGATCAGGTGATTGATCAGGTGGTTGATCAGGTGGTTGATCAGGTGGTTGATCAGGTGGTTGATCAGGTGGTTGATCAGGTGGTTGATCAGGTGATTGATCAGGTGGTTGATCAGGTGATTGATCAGGTGGTTGATCAGGTGGTTGATCAGGTGATTGTTCAGGTGATTGATCAGGTGATTGATCAGGTGATCTAAAGGATCTTGTGTCGTCCATCTTCAGTAGTGAAGGTTGGCTCCAGTCTGAGGGTTAAACCATCATTACTGATTTATTGATGTATTGGTTTATTGATCAGTTAAGCTCTGTGAACAGAATGGTCCAGATGAAACGATTCAGTCGGTGAAACCGGGTCGCAGTTCATCTGGATTTAATAAAAGCCTCTGAAATCTTCCAGTGGATTATGGATCATCAGGTCGCTGCTGATTGTTTCTGGTTTAGCCGCCATGATGACATCATAAAACCTCAGAAACATGATGGAAACAACAAACGGCGCCGCGGCAACCAGGATTTATTATCCACTGCTGCTTGTTCTGAACAGTTTATTTACCTAAAACCAGACAGTGGAGCACACTGAGCGCTAAGCTAGCGCTAGCTGCTAAGCATTCAGTGTTAGCAGCTAGCTCTCAGTGTGCTCATTAGCAAAGCTAATGAAGCCGTTTCCAGTTGAAACCAGATGTTTACATATGCTACGGCTTCTCCTGGCATTTAATCTAAGCTCTATTATCCACTTCTTGGTGATGTCATAGGCTCCTAAGCCTCTGATTGGTCAGTTAGCAACAATTCAAATCTGCTGCTTCCTAATGTAATAGATGCTGAGCTAACAGCAGCCAAGTTAACAGCAGCCAACAGCAGCCGAGCTAAGAGCAGCTAGCAGCAGCTAACAGCAGCCAACAGCAGCCGAGCTAAGAGCAGCTAGCAGCAGCTAACAGCAGCCAACAGCAGCCGAGCTAACAGCAGCCAACAGCAGCCGAGCTAAGAGCAGCTAGCAGCAGCTAACAGCAGCCAGCTGCAGCAGGCTGACGGCTGCATGTTTTATCTGCTGATGACAGATCAGGTGGTTGATCAGGTGATCTAAAGGATCAGATCCTCTGACGCTGATCTGATTATGAATCTGTCCGTTTGTCCTGAGTTCCTGCTCTTCCCTCCATGACGCTGCGTTTCCTCGCCGTCTGGTTCTGATGTGACAGAAATGTTTGTTTGTTCTGATCCAAACAGGAAAACAACCAGAACCTGAAAACCTGGCAAACATGAACCCAAAGAGAAGACGCCATGTTGGATGGTTCTGATCACAGCATCTTCATGTTGGAATGGCCTAATTAAAGCCCAGCTTCAGCGGCTTCCAATCTTTAATGGTGAAATGTTGTTTTTGGAAAGCAGAGGTCAAAGGTCAGCAGAGGTGTGCCAGAGCAGCACATGAGGTGTAATCTACATAAAAGGCTTTCAGGAGTTTTTCCCTCCTAATCTGACAGAAGTGGGATTAAATCTGTTGCTTAGCAACGGTGACATCATCATCATCATCAGCCGCCATGCTGTGTGGAGGACGCCACGTCGGTGAGCTGCTTCCTTTAGGGAATCCCTGGAGAGACATGATGCTGCACCGTCACCATGGAAACACCGGGGCTCTAGGAGGAGGAAGTGACATCACACAACGCAGCAGCCGCTTCCTCCTCAGATATTTAAGTTCTGGACGCACCAATCAGAAAACAGACCAGCTTTTTAAAGATTCAGCAGAAGCAAAGGAGATCCTTTAGCAGGCTAGCTTCCTGCCACAAACCGGGCCGAGACCAGAACCTGAGCAGGACCAGAACTTTGGGAAGTGGAGCCTGTTCTGGTCCGGTTCCGGTCCAGAACCAGTGAGTGTGTTGAGGATGGTCAGTATGTTGGAACATCCAGCCGTGTCCACTGAGTGGTGCCGCTCGGCTCGATCTTCAGTCTGCTTCTCAAACCGACCCGCTCCGTTCCTCGGCCCGCTTCAGGTGAAGGTCCACAGGTCAAAGGTCAGGTTGGGCCGGAGCCATTGGTGTCACATGGTGCGGTGCGTTGATTGGAGGACAGAAAACCGTCTCTGCCTGAGACAAGAAAGAGACATGCTAACATGCTAGCTGTCCAACTGGCATGATGCCATGTTGGGTGTTTGGGTTTAGCCCCGCCTTCCCAGTGAGGCTAACTGGTGTCCTGAACCGCAGCGTAGCTAACCGAACCGGGCAGCCATGTTGGGTTCTGGAGGAATCTGGACCGGCTCCATTTCATTCACTTTGGAGGTTCTAATCTGTTCAATCTATCTCTAGATCTTCATGTTTATGTGTCGGCCTCCGCGCTGCCCCCTGCAGGCCGGTGGTGTAGCTGCAGCTGTTAGCTTTAGCTTTCAGGAACAAAATGTCCACATCTGTCAAAACACAAATGACCTTCGAAGGTTTATTGATTGATTGATTGATAGCATTTATTGTCATTGAACCAAGTTCAACGAAATTTCTATTGCAACTCCCATGCAAAAAGTCAAATATATACAATAATAAATAAACAAACACACAGTCATAATATTAACAATATACTACTAAAATTAACTGAAGTCACTCAGCCACACCAAGGAAGAAGCAGTAGGTCCATGTTGTATGTTGTTCTTCTTAATGAAGGGAACTTTTCATTGTCGCCCCGCCCCCCACCTTATTTGGGATGTGACGTCACGGGACGAAGCCCCTAGTTGTGGAGGAATAAATGTTGTTTCAGCCAAGAGGAGCAGAAGAAGTGAAGCGGATCTGATCTGGTTCTGCTGAGGTTCTGCAGAAGAGCCGCTGGTTCTTATCGGGCCGCCAGCCGCCGCCTGCAGGCCGCTTATCGCGCCGCTGCCCGGGCTGCAGGGCGGGCGGGCGGAGGGGCGGGGCTCCAGATGGAGCCGGCGGATGACGCGGGATCAGGTGGAGGCAAAGCTCCTTAGCGCGGTGGGGGCTCGGCTCAGAAAGCAGCAGCAGCTGCAGCAGCAGCACCGATAGACCGACCGGACCGACGGACCGGACCGGACCGAGCAGCGGGCAGCGCCAGCCCGGACAGCGGCTTCAGCAGCTCCAGGTGAGGCTCTGCGGACACAAGTTGAGCAGTTTGGCTGGAAAACAGATTAATGTGATTATTGATTATTGAGCTGCTTCAGTTTGAACTCCAGCAGATGGAAGTTAAGATTTAAAATCCAGATTTCACCCTAAAACTTACAGCTTTATCTGAGTTTTTCTAAATGTCACATGAAGCTGCTGTTCCATGTAAAACCTGATGCAGCTGCTCTGCTTCATGACTTTAATCACCTTCCCTCTCAGCAGCAGCCGGACTCTGAGCAGGTTCCTGTCAGATCACAGCTGATCTTTATTCACACCTTGTTGTGGAAACTTGAATCATTTCTGGCTGCAGAGGCTCAGAGCTGCAGGCCGACTGACTACCAGTAATCGAATGTCTTATTGTTTCAGAATTATGTGGATGTGAACTTTTATTGAAGCTGCTGACATTTTATCCACTTTCTGCTCTAATTTAATTCCAGATCCTCAGATCAATCTGTTCATCTGATGTGACCCACACTATGAAATCCTACTATTATCAGTCCATAAATGCACCTTAGCTCAGTTTTAAACATGTCTGATGCTTTCATGCATAAATTAAGATCATCTCATTTCTTCCATGTCAGATTTTCAGAGTAAACAGGAATGTCTGCTGTCTCTTTAAGAAGTCTCTGTCTTCTGATTGGCTGGCAGGAGAACCTAGAAATCTGACATTATTTGTTTTGAAACTATTCAAATTTCCAGTTTAATCAGAATTACTGAAGAGTTTTAATGGTTTCTGAGAAATAAAAGCTTTGAGTTTAGAATCATTGGCCCAAACCAACTCTGAGGTCCAGATGGATTGTTTGTATTTGTCATTATAATTTATAATTAATTGATTCTTGGAGCAGCAGGAATGTTGTGGAGTGTAAAGTGGTTTGGTTCTGTCGTTTCCGTCACATTGCTGCTTCCTGCCTCGGCGTCTCGCCTGTCTGGTCACTCAAACGTCTGAAGTCCAGATGATCTAATTGTCCTGGTCTGGAGGAGAACAGGGCCGGAATGACCAGGTTCCTTCAGAGCGTCTGGAAAACTCCAGCAGCAGGTCCGGAAGCGGTTCTGGTACCACGACTCCTGGGTTCTGGTGGGTAACGGCGCACCATCCCCTTACTTCTGAACTCTGAGTCGGGCTGGACAAGGATTCACAGAGCCATGGTTTCTCCTTACTGGGTTTGGTTCCCCATCGTCTGGAGAAGTGATGTGGGATAAGGAGCTGCCACCGCGGGGAAACACACACCGGTTCTGGAGGAGGAAGGTCCAATCTGGTTTCCATCAGAACCAGAACTGCTGTAACTGTCAGTGAGACAGTTGTGGTGAGGCCTTGGTCTCTGGGTCTCTTTGGTCCTGCCGTTCCAGCTTTGTGGTGCGGTTCTGTCTGATTGGGTCGTCATGAGGAGATGCAGGTGAAGATGTGGAGAAGTTCTGTGTTGGTCATAGAGGATCAGGAACTTCAGTCTATAAGGAGGTCTTTCATTCTCAGCTTGGTTTTCATGAACAACCAGAACTTTCCAAGAACTTTAGGAAGTTGAATCTTTCTGAAGCTGAAGGAGTGACGTCACCGATCGGGTGGTGGCGACACCTTCACCTGTACTGTCAGTCTGTCTGTCGGTTGGTCAGTCTGTTGGTTGGTTGGTCAGTCTGTCAGTCGGTCAGTCAGTCTGTCTGTCTGTCTGTCTGTCTGTCGGTTGGTCAGTCTGCCGGTTGGTTGGTCTGTCAGTTGGTCAGTCTGTCGGTTGGTCTGTCTGTCGGTTGGTCAGTCTGTCGGTTGGTCAGTCGGTCGGTCTGTCGGTTGGTCAGTCTGTTGGTCGGTTGGTCAGTCTGTCAGTTGGTCGATTGGTCAGTCTGTCGGTCTGTTGGTTGGTCAGTCGGATGGTCAGTCTGTCAGTCGGTCTGTCAGTCGGTTGGTCTGTCTGTTGGTTGGTCAGTCTGTCAGTCGGTTGGTCAGTCGGTTGGTTGGTCTGTCGGTTGGTCAGTCTGTCGGTCGGTTGGTCAGGCAGTTGGTCAGTCGGTCAGTTTGTCGGTTGGTCAGTCGGTTGGTCTGTCAGTCGGTCAGTCAGTTGGTCAGTCGGTCGGTTGGTCTGTCTGTCGGTTGGTCAGTCGGTCGGTTGGTCAGTCGGTCTGTCTGTCGGTTGGTCAGTCTGTCGGTCGGTCGGTCTGTCAGTTGGTCGATTGGTCAGTCTGTCGGTCTGTTGGTTGGTCAGTCTGTCAGTCGGTTGATCAGTCGGTCGGTTGGTCTGTCGGTTGGTCAGTCGGTCGGTTGGTCTGTCTGTCGGTTGGTCAGTCTGTCAGTTTGTCGGTTGGTCAGTCGGTCAGTTTGTCGGTTGGTCTGTCAGTCGGTCTGTCGGTTGGTCTGTCAGTCAGTTGGGTCTCTAGCTGTTCTGTTCCTCCTTACCCTCTTACCTCTGTTCTTCATGCTTCGGTTGGTGAAAGTCTCTTTAAATCAAACTAAATCTGCTCCATGACTCTGGTGGGGAATTGTTCCGTTATGTAACTGCAGAAAGATTACCAAAACGTCAATAAGGGGAAAGGACATAAATATTTGAGCAGCTCTAAAAGCTTTGAGGAGAAGCAGTGGAGGCGTCTGGTTGGTTGTTGTTGTTTCAAAATAAAAAACATTTAGATGCTCAAGAAGCTTCTGATGTTCCTCTTTACTTGCTGTCTTTCCGTCTCTAGCAGGCCAAACACAAGATGGTTCTGTTTGTCCGTCCAGAACCAGAAACAGCTTGTTCATCCGTTTGGACCCAGCCGGGTCCCGGATCATGAGTTTGTAGGAATCCATCTCTGGTTCCTGATGAATTAAGCTCCAGAGGCCCAACCCCATTCCACTCCTCGGGTTTGGTTCCCATGGAGACGTATCCATAAATGTGAGAAAACGAGTCGTTTTTACAGTGCAGTGGGAAAAACTAAAATGCAAATCAATGTTAATAAACATTAATAAACATCAATAAACATTATTTTCCCGCTAGCAGTTTGAGGAAAAGCTCCTGAAGTTGATTTTATTCTGAAACAGTGTTTTGCAGTGGACTGCAGCACCAAGATGCTGCAGAGTGAAAATCTGCATTAACCTGGATGATGGATGAACCGATGGACGGTCTAGTCAAAGCCTGAGCATTTCAACAGGTTCTGGTCCGGTTTCTGAACAGAACCTCTGGTCCTCCTGGTCCAGCCGGGTCGAGGATTCAACCGTCTCTGGCAAATCTCCCTCAGCATGACGCTGCCACCACCGTGCTGCGCTGTTGGCCTTTGGGGTCAGAGGTCAGACCGGTTCTGGTTTTGTTGGGAAGCAGCAGATGAGGGTCAGACTAAATGAGACGTAATGGGGAAATGCCGCTGAGCTGACCTTTGACCTCTAACGGAGAGTTTCAGGAAGTAGTCTGATCTGTTTGGGTTCCAACCTTCATCCTGTGGCTCCGTCAAGAGGAACCGAGTTCAGCTGCGTGTGACGAGGAGGCGGTAACCACGGCAACAGTTGGCAGGATCCTGAGACCTGGAGGAAGTTCTCAAACCCGCCACAGGCCATGAAAATGTTCCAGGCTGCTGCGTTGCAACGGCCCAGTCAAAGTCCAGCCTGAGTGAACAGAAACTGATTTCACTTGGCTTGTTTTTCCTCGTTAGCCGGTCGGTCATGCGGAACAGATAAACGGCGTTTAGAGCAGAGCTAATCAAATCAGCAGCAGGATTTACATCCATATCTGGATCTGATGAGACACGGAGGGAAATTCCTCTGGAGGTTTGGATCGCTGCGGCCTTTAATTAGGCCCTTCAGCCAGATGATTAGATGATTAGATTAGTGTCGGCGAGGCCGGCGGCGCGCTCTCAGGCTAACGTCAGAACGCTGCCGACTCCTTCATCTTGTTGGCCTCAGTGGCTCCGTCTGACTCCGTCTGATCCGCTTTTATTTTTTCAGGAGACGCTTCGTCTCGGCCGCCGCAGTCAGGCACTGAAAGACCAGGAGGATCATGGGAAAAAACGCCGTCAAGTCAGCGGCTTTAAGAAAGAGACAAGCACAGACCCGTCTGACACCGAGGCAGGAAGTGAGGCTATCACAAAGCAGCAGTTTTCAGTCAGAGGCTCTTCAGATTCACTGCAAAACAGACTGCTACTGGAGACGATCTGAGTTCCAGCGTTTAACTTCATCTGATTTCAGGGAACTAGACAGACAAAGACGTTAGCGTTGATGTAAATAGGAGCTAAAGCAGAAAGCTAAAGACTAGCTGAACGTTTCTGCTTCGTCGTTAGTAGTGAAGCTAACTGTTTCTCTGCTGCTGCAGCCTCACGTTGCTGCTGAAGGAAACGCAGCATTAAACAGCTGGCCGCCTTCTCTTCCCGGTCCGGACCGTTTTCTGCTTGAGCTCCTCCAGTTTCCTACCAGGAAGCAGCGGCGGCGGCTAACGCTGTTAGCTGTCCTGGCGCAGCGACTGGGGCTGATGGGAGGTTTTCAGCTTGAAGCAGATTTTTCTTCCTGCTCAGCCGACATTCCTGAAGTTTCCCTGGAGGTTGAGATCTGACAGAAATAGACCTGCTGCGTGTTCACAGTCACATGGGGGCTTTAAGGGGCTGTTTGCCCCTGGGGCAGTTCTTTCAGCTCAATGTGAGAAGATGTTGGGAAGATCCCTGGAGGCGGGGCAGAAAGAACGCTTCATGAAGCAGACATGTGACAAGGCTGCACATGTTCTCCCTCCTGAAGATGATGCTAACGCTAACGCTGAAACACCAGAGACTCACAGAACACGGCTTCACATTTGATTCAGCTTCACATTTGATTCAGCTTCACATGAACCAAACGAAGCCGACTGAATAAAAACAGGTAATCGGATCTGGCAGAACCAGTGGAGAAAACAATCTGAATAAAATTTGACCAAAGGCGTCTGTTTCCATGGAAACAGGTTGAAGGCCTGAGAAAGATCCAGAACACCATGAAAAAAACAATCAGAATCTGGAGGGTCAAAGGTCAACGGAGGAATCCTGGAGATCCAAACCAGAGGCTGGGACCAGGAGAACCAGAACATCCACAACCCACGTCACCAGACCTCCACCACGGTGATGCAGGACATGACCTTTGACCCTTTCCAGATTGCTGAGCAGCACTGGGTCGGGTCGGCGGTTCCTCCCTGGTGAACCATCAGTTTCTGGATCTGGTTCCTGTTGGGGAGAATCTGATCTGGTTTGGATTCGTGTCTCTGGATTAGAGCCTCTAATCTGCCTCTCAGATCCAGCAGGGATTATTCCTGGATTTGTTGCCGCAGCTCTCGAGGACAGGTCCATTGTTGCTGCTCGCTTGTTGCTGCGTTGCCATGCGAAGCTCCGCTGACCTCGTTACGGCTCTGTTGGCACATCACTGGGTTTTCGTCTGCTGTCAGACAGAGCAGCTGGATCAGAGCAGCAGGCAGGCAGACGCCACACAGCAAGCTGCTGCAGCGAAGTGGTGATGCTGCAGTGACATGGTGATGCTGCAGCTGCAGCGACGTGATGATGCTGCAGCTGCAGCGAAGTGGTGAAGCTGCAGCAAAGTGGTGATGCTACAGCAAATTGGTGATGCTGCAGCAACATGGTGATGCTGCAACGAAGTGGTGATGCTGCAGCTGCAGCGACGTGATGATGCTGCAGCGACATGGTGATGCTGCAGCGAAGTGGTGATGCTGCAGTGACATGGTGATGCTGCAGCGAATTGGTGATGCTGCAGCGAATTGGTGATGCTGCAGCGACGTGGTGATGCTGCAAACGAAGGCCGGGGCAACAGAGGAAGTGGATAAAGCTCTGAGTTGCAGCTGATCTGGTTTGTTGAACTGGTTAATCAGATTAGCAGCGATCCGTCAGCGGGGCTCGGATTCGGTTCCCTGCAGCAGGAGAAGGAAGCGCCCGGCGTGACCTTTGACCCAGAGTCACCATGAGGTCAGGGCGACCTGCGGAGAAGCGGAGCAGCTCTGGTTGGTGGTGACCTGAACCCTCTGCTCCTGTTCAGGCTCCTCCAGACGTTAGCGTCTTTAGCTGATTTGGAGCAGGACGTTTCTGCACCTGAAAACCAGCAGCTTCCTGCTTCCTGTTTCCTACTTCCTGTTTCCTGCAGAACAAAACATTCATGTAGATTTCACTTCACCTGACCTGGACTGAGCTGGGAACCGTCAGCAGGGAAGAGATGGAGACGAAACCACAAGAAGAGCCTGAAAAACCAAGGAAATCAACTTGACAAGTTTCCATGGCAACAGAGTTACAACCAGAACTTCCTGTCTGTGCAACAGGTTGAGATGCTGCACAGTGGATCCTTAGAAAACGTCCTGAAGGAGCAACATAGTAGAGGCAGGAAACCGACCGACCATCCATCCATCATCCATCCATCATCCATCCATCATCCATCCATCATCCATCCATCATCCATCCATCCATCATCCATCCATCATCCATCCATCCATC